>NC_051171.1:116295101-116595070 GCF_013339725.1 Rhipicephalus microplus | reverse complement strand
AGAAAATATATACTACTGTGTGTGCGTTATCAATAAATACAAGTTGATTGTTACGGGAACCACACTGAAGCTTCTGCTTAGGAAAAAGCACTAGTATGGTGTGAAAAATTGCATTATTATTGTCCACGCACAAAAACTGTTTCCTAACAGCTCTGTATCAACGCATTCGTACATGCATAAAGAAGTGCTGTTCAAACAGCCAAGCTAAAAATGTCAAACTTACTTGTGCATGTCCGTAAGACCAAAAACACACTTTTCAAATCACAAGGCTTCCAACACATCTGATATATATACTGCATTTTGAGAGCGTTGAAAAATGTGGTTTTGCTCTGGCTTAATATTCGAGTCTGGCACCTTTCAGAAGTTGAATCAGGTAACCACCGCACATCACGCGCGACAGACCAATGGTCGGTATGCTCTGCTAGCATGACACGTCTCTCGCGCGACGCTTCTACATTCGAATTACGTAAAGGGAAGTTACATGACGCCGCACAAAAACAGCCCTTCCGGCGTACTCAGTGCGTTCAGTATTGGTTTCTCCGGCACCATGGTCTGGAAAATCGACGACGGATCACTGAGACTACGCGCAATATTTTCAATTTTTAATAAGTATGGCCGCCATAGTTTGTGACGTGGAACAACTTCGCCACATAAACAACCGACCTAAAATTGACTACAAAACGTTTATTGAACTGATTTCGTTAATTATTCGTTTCTGAGTGATTTAATCAGTGGCAAAATATTTCCGCCTCGGCCTATGAATTGGCCGCGGAAATGAAAGTGCCTACCTGTTATAGTATTTTGAGGAAAAATTTGTATTGCTTAAAATGAGAAAACTCCCATAGCCAATAAGTCGGACGGAGGGATGACCGACATTGTAGCTCAGTGGTAGAACATCGGACGCGTTATTGAAGGTGGCAGGTTTACATCTTGCTGACGGCAAGTTATCTTTTCGTCCACTTTTCTTTGTTCACATTTACAATATGGTTACTTCTAACAACATCCCCTATACTTCTCTTCGCATTATTATCTGCTGGTTCTCAGTAATACTAAAAGTTTCAGTTTTTTCCAACCTAGAGGTCTTTAAATGTTTGACGCGGACTGCAATGGAATTGCTCGATGTGGAGCACAGATATTTGGCCGCGAAATCTATTGTTGAGGAGTTAAAGTCATACAAGAGTGGCATGCTTGATTTCCTTCTAAGCATCAAACGAAGTTCCGCTTTGAATTCTTACCGTAATATTCTGCTTCATGCCTTCGAGGACATCGTCCATGGGTGTTCCGCATGCAGTCGATTCTGGCAGATTACGAGCGTGGTGAGACGTGTAAAGGATGACGTAGTGCATAAACACTAGTGTGGAAATATCCGGCATTGTGAACTGCATAGGAGAAAGAGATATACTCAAACAAAGCTGATGGCCACAGATACACCTGTGTACGTGCGGAAATATTGTCGGGCTGAACCTTATCGCAAAGTCAATCTGACGTCACAGGCAACGTCTGCGATTGAAAGTTTTTTTACGACCACCACTCTGACCTTCGGGGAGGGAAGTTCAAAGTGTGAACACTACCGTCCACCTTCCCTGTCCCCTTTTTCCAGGGCAGCGTTGTCAAGTTGGCAACCAGGCTCAACTTGATGAACCTCGATGGGTCTTGTTGGAATTAGCCCTTCTGTTTGTCGCGCTCACTTTGTCCCTTGTTCAAAAAGCTTTTGCTCGAAGATGACTAGCACGCACTGCCAACTAGACACATTGTGGACCTTGCTGTGTAACCTTCTTATCTTTCGGTAATGTCTTGCTATAAGAGAAAATGTCCTAAAGATGGACAACGCTTAGATATGACTAGGGTCATCCGTCCTACAGATAATACGTTCCACACACCACTTATCCTGCTTGTTTTACAGGGGTATTTTTTTTATTTATAAACATACATTATGCTTTGCGTCCGCCCGCGGGACTGAGTAACCGTGCGCTACACGGGTTATCGTCATTTACCAAAACTTGCTCTCACAGTGCACTGAAGCTGTAACGTCATTTTGTGGTGTCTTACCACGTGATCATGTGAGCCCCAGTTGGCACTAGCTGTCATCATGATGTTCCTGGTGTCACCGATGTGCGCTCGCGTGATGACGTAAATCTGCTTCTCGAACGTGCACGTGATCTCGTGCTGGTAGTACCAGCGTCCTAGACTCTTGTCCCAGCCGTTGTAGAAAAGCAGTAGCCGCATGTTCGGGTTGAGTCCGATGTGCGTGACGAGCTGCACAACATTGCCTTTATTTTGCGTAAGCTCCACTGACACTTGACCAAGCAACGATGTTATGTGATGACATCACATGAAGTCATGAAGACATCACAAAAATTGACGATTGGTGGCATCGCTATTACGTCGTATATTTACGCCACCACATACAGGTATTATGCATAGCTCGTGTTAGCACTGAAATTGAGTACAGCCTTTAGTTCTTTGCCGCTTGATATATTTACCACTAACTTGTTCAATCGAAGCAACACATTGCAGTATGTAGACAACTTGACATTCGCAGAACCTGACAGATTCGTACATCAGCATAGCAGGGCAATCAATTATAACAAATTGTATGAAAGCTGTGGGAAGTATGTAGCAGTGACTCATCCCCTCTCCCCTTTGGTGACAGTCACATTCACGGGCAAGGGCACACTGGCGTTCCATACGTTCAGACTGCTGAGCGTTAAAGGCCGGAGCGGAAACGTTTATTTCTGATGCAGTGGCACTTTCTCCCCTCGTAGTTTTCTTCCCATTCTCCCACGACTAAACTTAGAACTGACGGTGAGGAACTTGTGTTTATTGTGATGTCATGGTGCTCTGTGCTCCCGAGTCACTTACTCCACTCTGATTCTTCCAACAGACTTGGACTGGTGGGTATAGACTAATAAAGCAATGACGACTGGTAAGTGTGACTTTTTGCGCTTGCTCTCTCCTCTCTGTTCCTCTCATCATCTCTAAAACTCCTTCATCCCTGCCCCAAGTGTAGGGCACTCTACCAGCCCTTCCAGACTGCACTGGCGTTACCTCTATAAGATCGAATTACATCACATTTAGTTCAGACGATGAGATGCGTAATAAAATTTAAGAACACATTTAACTTCAACGTGCTCCATCGTTGACGTGATGAAACATAGAAATGATAAATTATATTTGTCCAGATATATTCCACCACCGTTTATTGTTATTCCTTCGTGTGATATACTGACTTGATGCGCCGTATAAAATACATTTACGTGTTCTCCAAGCAGCTTAATGGCGGCATATATCTTATATTCGTATTTCACTCTATTTCCCATGGTGGAAGCCTGTGTTACATCTGGTGTCAATATTTCTTAATCAAAGTACATACGTTTGTGTTTTCAATGGGGTAAACGTTTTTTTATTGGGCAATTGTTTTGTAAGAAGGTGAGGGAGAGAATAATACAAGAGAGATAAGTAGCGATGTTAAGCAGAATAGCAACGCACCCGGCTGTTGTGCCTTACGTAATTGGTAAGAACTGAATAAATGAGCACAAGAGAATATAAAAGTCTGCCCGCTAGCTGTAGCAATTCAGAAAACTAAACCTTCATGCTTAGGATGTGCAGTATAAAACATGTCTTGCCTTGCGCTTCACTTCTAGCAATTATAGCCGCACATCTGCATAATTAAAAAAAACACCCTCATTACTTCCTCCGCCCTCAGCCTTACGCAAGTGCTTCCTCCTTGTTTTATTTCGTATAAATTGTATTTCACAATTTCTATCTGTACATTAACTTTAAATAATCTCCTACCTCTATATTCTGTTGTATTAGCCGTAACCATGAGGTTGGAATAATTTTGTAGCAGACCAGAATCTTTAATAAATCCTTAATTTCAGGACCAATCAGGAACTGAACAACTTTCCCAGTGCAGTTAATTCCTAATAGATTTAGTGTTTTCTATACAAAAAAGAAGACTTAGTTAAGCAATAGCATGGGTCATTGCTTGTGGATTCAATTGGCATACAAATTAAGCCTTATTACCAAAACACCGTTGCTGTGTTGTATTATATATATATATATATATATATATATATATATATATATATATATATATATATATATATATATATATATATATATATATATTGTTACACGCAAGAAGTACACGAAAAGGTTGAAAAACAGGCGAGCCTGGATGGTTCGCGTTTACTTCCACAAGGGGTCTCGAGACAGCACACCCAACGTCGTCTTCCTTCTTCACCTTTTGTCTGAATGTTCATTCGCGCTGTATGCGCCGTGCATTGCAACCGCTCGTGACATTTCCCCGTTGGCAGACGAAGCCCGCCGGGCGAGTCACTCAGTGGTTCGTGTATTGCATAGCTTCATGCGAGCGACGTGCGCCACTTCTGTTTTAGCCGAGCGCCGTCCAGTGCTTGTGAGCCGTGCTATGCGGTAGTTGACCTCACTGAGGCGTTCGAGGATAACGTAGGGCCCGACATAGTGAGCGAGAAATTTCTGGTACAGGCCACGTTTCCGTAAAGGCGTCCAGAGCCACACCTGATCTCCAGGATTGAAGTGAACATGTCGGTGACGGTCGTCATAGCGGATCTTTGACCGGTCTTGCGAGGTGACGGTGCGTAGCCGAGCGAGGCGTCGCGCTTCTTCTGCTCTACAGAGAATCTCGTTGATCGGCTCACTGTGATGAGCAGAGTAGGGAAGCATAGTGTCAAGATTATAGCGTGGTGGACGAGCATAAAGGAGAAAGAAAGGTGAGTAACCAGTGGTCTCATGTCTTGCGGTGTTGAAAGCATAGGTGATGAAAGGCAAAATTGTGTCCCAGTTTTTGTGCGCGGAGTCGATGTACATGGACAGCATGTTGGCAAGCGTTCGGTTCGTGCGTTCCACTAGACCATTAGTCTGTGGATGGTATGGAGTGGAATGGCGGAAGCTTGATGAGCACAGACGAAGGGTCTCTTCGACAACATCCGCGGTAAATTGCCGCCCACGGTCGCTGATTACGATGCGAGGAGGTCCGTGTCTGAGGATAACTTGAAACAGCAAGAAGATGGAAACGTCTTTTGCTGTGGCCGACGGCAGTGCTGCCGTCTCACAATAACGGGTTAAGTGGTCTACGCAAACGATGACCCAACGATTGCCGTCTGTGGATCGCGGAAAAGGGCCCAGAAGATCTATACCAACTTGCTCAAGGGGGTGCTAGGAGGCGAAACAGGCTGAAGGCGACCAGACGGCGCGTCAGTTGGTCGCTTGTAACGCTGACATTGGGTGCAGCTGGCGACGTACCGTTCGGTATCATTGCGCATCCGGGGCCAATAAAAGCGTTCCTGAGCACGGTAGAGTGTTCTTGTGCATCCAAGATGTCCGGAAGTTGGTTCGTCGTGCATGGCAGATAATACGTGACTGCGAAGGCTCTTGGGGACAACCAAAAGGTAGCGCGCACCGGTAGCCGAGAAGTTCGTCTTATATAGGGCGCCGTCACGTAAGCGAAAACGATTGTCTGCAGCGGACTCCCGCGCGGCCGCGAATAGCGGCTGTAAGCTGTCGTCTTTCCTCTGCTCTGATATGAAGGTATCCATATCCGGAAATCCCGTGGACACAAAAGCGATGTATTCATCAAAGTTGTCCGCGTCACATTCAGTCGTTGGGAGTGGCAGGCGAGAGAGACAATCAGCATCAGCGTGTCGCCGGCCGCTCTTGTAGGAAACAACGAAATCATACTCCTGCAGACGGAGCGCCCAGCGTGCTAGTCGACCAGAGGGATCCCGAAGATTCACAAGCCAGCATAGAGAGTGATGATCCGTGACGACAGTAAAGGGGCGCCCGTAGAGATACGATCGAAACCGTTGCACAGCGAAGACGACCGCCAGACACTCTTGTTCGGTGACAGTGTAGTTGCGCTCGGGGCGACTCAATGAGCGGCTAGCGTACGATATCACATGCTCGCTGTCGCCGACACGCTGAACTAGTACGGCGCCAATGCCAACACCACTAGCATCGGTATGAACTTCTGTCGGTGATGACGGATTGAAGTGGCGAAGAATAGGCTGGGACGTCAACAGTAGCTTTAGCTGCCGAAACGATGAGTCGCATTCCGAGCTCCACTCGAAAGGAACACCTTTTTGGAGAAGGCATGTGAGCGGATGAGCTATGTCAGCAAATTTGGGAATGAAACGGCGAAAGTAGGAGCATAACCCTAAAAAACTTCGTAGCTGCTTCACAGAGCGAGGTGCCTCGAATGCCTCCACAGCTGTTGTCTTTTGTGGATCTGGTCGTATACCTTCTTTGTCGATCAGGTGTCCCAGCACAAGTGTCTGTCGTTCACCAAAATGGCACTTTTTAGAATTAAGCACAAGGCCGGCCTTCCTCAAGCAGTTCAGTACCAAGTCCAGGCGCTCGTTATGCTCACGAAATGTTCGGCCGAAGATCACAACGTCGTCTAGGTAGCACATACAAACTTCCCACTTCAAACCGCGAAGTATAGTGTCCATGAACCTTTCAAACGTTGCGGGGGCGTTACAAAGCCCGAAAGGCATCACGTTGAATTCAAATAGTCCATCGGGCGTTACAAAAGCGGTCTTCTCCCTGTCATCCGGGTGCATAGGGATTTGCCAGTAACCTGATCGTAAATCCACAGAAGAGAAGTAAGAAGCCGCAAAGAGGCAATCGATGGCGTCGTCAATTCGTGGGAGTGGGTATACGTCTTTCCTAGTAACGGCATTTAGGCGACGGTAATCGACACAGAATCGCCACGTGCCGTCTTTCTTCTTCACCAGTATCACTGGAGCTGCCCAAGGGCTAGACGATTCCCGAATTACTCCTTTACCCATCATTTCTTCGACTTGAGCGCTGATGATCTTTCGCTCCGCAGAGGACACACGATATGGTTTTTGACGAATCGGTTCAGCGGATCCTGTGTTGATGCGATGGCGAGTACGGGATGCAGGAATCGATGTGGGGCCGTCGTGCTGTGCAAAGTCGAATATTGAAGAGTGTTTCGAGAGCAGGGCCATCAAAACACGACGTTCATGGTCACTGAGCGATGTAGCTACCATTCCGAGCATGTGTTCGTTTGCGGTGTGCGAGACACTGGTTTGTGCTGTATCCGGTAGTTCTGTAAGCACTGCCATAGGTATAAATGACTCTCCCTGAAACGTAGCAAGTTTTAGGCCTTGAGACAGCACTACGGCTTCAGTGGAGCAATTTAGCGTCCATAGCCCTGCGCATCCATCGGTAACTGAAACCATACAATACGGAACCAACACATTTTTCTTAAGACAGTTTCTATGGACCGGTTCCACCGCAACATCGAACGAAGTACTAACAGAAGACGAACAAACAACAGGAACGCGCATCGCGGATAAAGCGGGCACAACAGTGTCTTCAGAAACACAAAACACACTCTCTTGCTGGGATGATTCTTCTAAGAGCGCAGAGGACACACTTCCGCAAATACTGAGTTCTCCTGTTCGGCAGTCAACATTGGCGCCACACAATTTCAAAAAGTCAATGCCGAGAATTACATCGTGTGTGGAACGCGGGAGCACGGTAAACTCAGTGTTAAAGGTTTGACCACCCAAGGAGACATCCACGTTACACACACCAACCGGGTATAATGAGTCCCCACTCACTCCACGAAAGCTTGTGCTGTGGTCCCAATGAAACATAACCTTGCGTCCCAGCAGATTTTTGAACACCACACTCATGACAGAAACAGTTTGCTCCCGTGTCGACTAAAGCCATGGTAGAAACGCCATCAATAAGTACATTAACCTTATTCTTCAGCATGAAGATAGGTGGAGGTATCCGAGTCGGCAGCAAAGATTTTCCAGCGACCTCACCTCCATCGGCCGCGCTGGCTAGTTTCCCGGCGGTGGTGACGCGAAGCGGCGTCGAGGAGATGATGACGTCACACGCCGTCTGGGAGATGGAGATCGAGACGCTCGGAAAGCTGGTGGTGGTGTCAGAGTACGTTCGGAGGCAGGAGAGCGGTAACGGTTTCGATACCTTTCTTGTTCTCCAGAATAGCTGTCCAGAGGGAAGTGACGGCTTCTTTCTTCTCGGAAGTAGCCTTCAAAAGTGGTGTTTCCTGGCCTATTAGTGTCCATTGCACGACCACCGTGTTGCATAAACGATCCCGACTGTCCATTGCTGAATGCCCGACGTCGGTTACAATACCTAGCTATGTGGCCAGGCGTGCCACAGTTGTAACACACGGGCAGAGGGCGAACTTCCGGACGCTGATTGAAATATTCCACAGCGGCCACAGGCTGAGAGTAACTCATCCCCTCCCCTTGGATGTCGTAGGCAGTGCTGGGTCTTCGTGGGCGAACGTCGCGTGGATGCTGATCAAAACGCCGATCAATCGAGTCGTAATGGCGTTGTTCGGTCTGGCCATAATGCGGGTCGTGTCGGTAGCTGTTACAATCCGCAGCATTCACCGAATGCTGCCAAGTAGCCGGAGGAGATGCGCAGACGGCGTCTCGGAAAGCGACGGAGGCGCAACGCGGCACCGCATAACGCGTTTGTTCTTCGTGCCGCAGGAGCTCCTCACGGACAATCTGCCGAATGGTAGCTGAGAGGTCTGTCTGCGGACTCGCGTCAACGCTGGCCACAGTCGTGACATTGGCTAGCCGTCCAAACTTCGGCGTGATTCGGCGAGTTTCAGCGCCTCGAATGTGCGGCAGTGCCGAATCACGTCTGATACGGTGTTCAGGTTGTCTTTTCCAATGAGGAAGTTATAGACGTCTTCCGCAATACCTTTTAAAAGGTGTCCCACTTTATCTTCCTCGGGCATTCGAGAGTCGATGGTTTTACACAGCTTGAGAACTTCTTCAATATATGTCGTGCAAGTCTCGCCGATCACCTGAGCTCTCTGAGCTAAAGCTGTTTCCGCTCGTTTCTTCTTAGTGTCCGAGTCGCTAAAGCACTTCTTCATTTCTTCAATAAGACTGCTCCATGTAGTAAGCGTGTCGGCGTGGTTTTCATACCAAACCAGGGCCGTGTCCGTCAAATAAAAAACGACATGCCTGAGCTGGCTGGCCGGGTTCCAGTTGTTGCATTGGCTTACCCTTTCGTAATGGGTCAGCCATTCATCGAAATCTTCCCCTGGCTTTGCTGAGAACGGCCGTGGCTCTCGGTAATGCTGATACAGCGGTGGTCTTGCCGAGGCATTGCTGAGGGGGTCATTTTGCTCCAGAGACATGTCGGGGCGCGATGGCGAAAGTCCGGCAAGGCGACGGCTTCTACGAAGTTCTGGTGCTGACGGCTCCGTCGTAGGTCGTGGGAGGTACCCAGCACAGCTCCACCAAATGTTACACGCAAGAAGTACACGAAAAGGTTGAAAAACAGGCGAGCCTGGATGGTTCGCGTTTACTTCCACAAGGGGTCTCGAGACAGCACACCCAACGTCGTCTTCCTTCTTCACCTTTTGTCTGAATGTTCATTCGCGCTGTATGCGCCGTGCATTGCAACCGCTCGTGACAATATATATATATATATATTTTCACGCTTTCCATTTCGTACACCCTCAGTTATAGTGTGCAATAAAATATAATATTATGAAGTGAGCAGCCAAGTTGCGTCGCACACTCATTAGTTACTTATGTACTCCCACATGTCCGTGTGCGCGCGTGTGCTGCCGAATGTGCTGTGTTTATCTCTCTTCTCTCTCTGCTCTCTATCTTTCACCTCCCCCATCCCCCTCCAATGCACTGGGTAGCCAACCGGCTGCCTATAGGCTGGTTAACCTCCCTGCCGTTCTTTTCCTCCTATTTTCCTTCCTTCCCACATGTCCATTGAGGTTGTTACGCTCGAACACTCACCTCGGCCTCAAGCCGTTCGGCGAGCGTGAAGTTCGCGAAGACGAGCATGACGAACGAGGTGTAGAAGGTGTTCTTCCTCGACATGCGCCTCAGCGTGTGGTTGATGGCCTCCAGCACCCGCGTGCGGTTCGCTTCGAGCGGCACGAACGCCAGCGTCAGGTTGAGCCGCTCCGTCTGATGCCGGAACGTGTCCATGGCGTACGTGGCTGCAAACGCGCAGCGTCGAAATGAAAACGGGGTACTTGAAGGCGCTCTTCTAAATGGACCCTGCAGCACTTTTCTTAGCACAGGGAGAGAGAGAGAGAAGCAAAGGAAAGGCAGGGAGGTTAAACAGGTTGCTCCCGGTTTGCAACCTTACGTGGGGGAAATGGGAGGAAGAAATAAGAAAAGAAAGAAGGAAATAAAGGCAAAGTAATATAATAGCACATCATGAAACAAGCGCCAATAAGTACGAACACTCAGAAGGGACATAGGACGAGCGCTTACTAGCAACTGAAAATTTTATTTCGAAACGAATACTCCTATATATCCATATATGCGTAACACGCATGCACGTCACCATAAAGCACCCCCATCATTAAGAACAACCGGAAATAACGAAAGGCCACTCCTATAAAAGGTGGCATACAAGCACAAAAAACAAATAGGAAGCCCCCCCCCCCCTTCCCTCTCAACAACAACAAAAAAAACAAGAAAAGAATTGCACGGAGTCAAGCTACGTCCAAAAAAGCAAACTCACAAACTGTAAGCGGAACAGACACCTGACTGACGCACTTGTCACCTCCTTTCTTGATTCGATACGCTTCCGTTCATTCTCTCGCCTTCCACTTCTTGTACTTATCAATTATTTGTGTATCAGAAAGTTTAGGCTGGCAAGTGCACTCCTTGCAGTGCATTGCTAAGGGTGGTACGGAGAATGCCACCTAAATAATTTAGGCCTTCTCACTGTTTCTGCAGCACGTTCTGACGAAACTCCGTTTAGACCGGTGTGTTTCGCTGCGCAGACGTGCCTATTTGCTCTCGTCACTCGACAGACATGAATTGCCAAGTCTGACGAACTATTTTGTGGCGTGCTGGTGTGCTGCCCTTTTCAATTGAGTAAAATGGGTGCATAAAGCTTATAGCGTATCAATACAATTGACTAAGAAGGTAAAACGGAGACTGCTTTCACCTTTGCGCCATCTTAGGCAGATGCGTAAGGGAGCGTGATTTTTCAGTGTAGCTGTATTGGTATTGAAGACGGGCAACTATCAAAGAAGTTGAACTATCGGCTTTCTGCTTCAGTCAGTCAGTCAGTCAGTCAGTCAGTCAGTCAGTCAGTCAGTCAGTCAGTCAGTCAGTCAGTCAGTCAGTCATTCAGTCGGTCGGTCGGTCGGTCGGTCGGTCGGTCGGTCGGTCGGCCGGCCGGTCGGCCGGTCGGCCGGTCGGCCAGTCAGTCAGTCAGTCAGTCAGTCAGTCAGTCAGTCAGTCAGTCAGTCAGTCAGTCAGTCGGTCGGTCGGTCGGTCGGTCGGTCGGTCGGTCGGTCGGTCGGTCGGTCGGTCGGTCGGTCGGTCGGTCGGTCGGTCGGTCAGTCGGTCAGTCAGTCAGTCAGTCAGTCAGTCAGTCAGTCAGTCAGTCAGTCAGTCAGTCAGTCAGTCAGTCAGTCAGTCAGTCAGTCAGTCAGTCAGTCAGTCAGTCAGTCAGTCAGTCAGTCAGTCAGTCAAAGAACCTTATTTGGTCCGAGAATGCCCCCGTCAGGGGGTACCGTCTGGGGGTCCCAGACGGTACCTCCTGACGGGGGCATTCTCGTCTTCTCAAGACCTTTAGCGCACCTTTCAGACAACGAACCGATAGCGATAGCAGCGTGCGCGTACCGAACACGTCGTCGAAGACGACCAGTGCCCGGTTCACGCGCATGGCCTCCATCTTGGCCAACACGACGCGGGTGTCGAACTCCTCGTAATACGGCACCAGAAGCGTTCCCGCGGGCTCTTCGATCTCCTGCGGGTCATCGTCCGGCTGTTCCTCCTTCTGTTCCCCCCCTACGGATTCGTTGCCGTAGGCCTCGCGGAGCACCCACTGCCTGCTGCAGCCGCGGTTGAGCACGGCCAGGAAGGGCAAACGGGCCTCCCGCGCTTTCCGGGCCAGGGCCGCCGTTGCTGCGCACCCGTTCGACACGAGCAGGGCAACCACGCCATCTTTCCGGAGCTCGCACACTGGCATCACGGCGGAAAAGAAAGCGAAAGTTTCATCGTGAGCGTCACGCTTTATAGACCGAGACGTTGAGTAGATACTTTGAAAGAGCTCTCTCTCTCTCTGCAAGGAGTACGTGATCTATTTAGGTAAAGAGGTTTCGTTCAATGAGCAGCTTGGTATTACCCCTGTTCATTACTTGAGTATGACTGCTTAAAGAGAGAAAGAAGAAAACAAGGAAACACGAAAAAGAATAAAAAAGAGACAGGAGAGAAGCGAATTTTGAAGGGATTTATTTCTGCCACTGAATCGGTTTGTATATTGAAACAGTATACGGACTGTGCATGCTATTGCATGGAATAAAAATAACGGCAGTTACGATTGAAGTGGTAACGCCACCAAGGAAATCGGATTTTCGTCAGGAGGAAGGTACACGCATGCGCAGCTCATACTGTCTCAATCTGTGAACCCTATCAAAGCCACAATAAATTTGGTTGACGCCTGCTTGCTTGCTTGCTTGTTTGTGCGTATATGAATTTGCTCTTACCCACTACGGGGGACTGGGCATTAAACCGGTGGTTTGTATCACAGAGTTTCCTAAAGTTAACTAGAGGGGACTCCGTCGCTGCGATAGTTCAGCGACCACGGGAATGATGGGTAGTACACACATTTGCCTAGTTTTCGTACTTGCGGGCGGCGAATCGTATTTGCGGCTGCGTTTATTGCTTCGTTTCGGTTTTGTTTTGAAAGAAAGATTCAACCCGTTTCAACTTCGTGACCCGATTTGGAAAGGTAAGTCTAAAAGAATAAGGTGGTCGCAACCGCTGAACATTTGCTACTTTTTGTTTTGTGCGAAAAGAACTCTAAGCCACACGAACACACACAGAGCCAAAAGGTGGCCAGAAGTACGAAGATTAGACAAATGTGCGTACTACCCATCATTCCCATGTTCGCTGAAGCGCCGTGCGTTGCAGCTCCCATAGACACTAGCGCCATAGTTCCCTCTACTGTATGTTAGGAAACTCTATGGTTAGAATGATGGGAATGAAAGAATTTCAAATTGCTCAATCTTCTTTCTCTCTGCTTCATGTTTTTTTTTTAAAATTTCTCTGTCTTGGCAATCATATAAAAGAATGAGCCAACAGCAGCTACAGCGTCTTCGTTGGACAAGGATGTTGCAGCACCTGAACTGAATAGGCCTGTGCGTATGAGGCACTCCCGAGATATGCGTCGGTCTGCGATAAACCAGATCTGCTCGTGTTGTATTGAAGTTACACTAAGTCGGAAAATGACACTTCCGGCGCCCATCATAAAGAGAGTTTTTTTTTCTTTTTACGCGTTTTCCAGAGCTCAGCTGAGTCTATCGCGCACATTTCTATGATACGTATAACGTTCCTAACAGAATCTCGTAGTTCGCAAGCACAGTTCAGAACAGCGCCGGGTAAACGTGGACAAGATGCACACAGGGCTAGCGCTGAGTGCGAATTGCTCTGTTTATTGTGAAAACACGCAAATATGCGCGGTAAACCAAGGATTTGGTATTTAGCCCTATTCTGGTGTATATTATTTCCGTGTATACATGGCAGTGTTTTTAACTGCGGATGCGTACCAATTCGCTTGCATTCTCACGCTTTTAAATTTCCTTAACCACTTGTTAGCGTTAAATTGTTTTGCTTCGCCGGTGACGGTCAACGTCGATGATCAACGAATAGTGACACGCAGATGAAAAAAAAAAAACCATTGGGAAAATATTCAGATGAGCGAGTGTGGAGGCGCAGGAGCGGAGCGACACAACATCATAAGTTTAAGAAAGTAAATAACAAAGAATGGCGCGTGGCTATTCCACTTTCTTCGCCATCGCGAACTCTTACGGTCTATATCAGCCGAGCTGTTGATCCAGTGAATACCCATGGGAACCACGTCCTTCCGGTACATGTAGGCCGTCGCCATGTAGGCTGCCAGAAACTGCGCTTTCTCTTCCCAGTTGCTCCCTGAAAGGTGACGCTGCCGGTAAGATCGCAATGCAATACCTGTTCGAGGAGAAAGAGTTGCAAATGCTTTTCACAGTGAGGCTATGGTTGGCCATGTCAAAGCAGCATATCTATCTTTCTATGAAGGCCACGTTTAACATTGCAGTAGTGGAAAAAAAAACTCTGCAGGGCATGACGTAAAAAAACCCCGGTGCCTTCTAGTACGTCTATTGCGTCTGAATGAGCTTTGATATAAGTTTTCTTGATGAAGTTTGCTAAGAGGTTCATGTTTACGGTCTACTACCAGTGACCCGAATTGGTATTTGTATGATAAAGTGACCTATCTTGTAGAAGGTCGAATGGTGTTATGAAAATAGATGATTAAACTTAGTCAGGATCAATCAGTTGTAGTCACCGAAACTCTGCTGACTAGTATTCAATAAACGTCCATTCGTTACCTCGTCGTTAATGATATCTGGGACGGTTTGCTTCTGTATAGCAGATTACGAGGTGCTCATGTTTTTTTTTAAGTGAACACACTGGCTCCAAATGAGCCCTACAAGTATTGTTCAACCTGTTAAGGAAAACTAATAATCAGCTCGTTTCATTCGACACATCTTACTTAAACCACTTGAATATTACCGCAGGTTACTACGTTTCATTTCAGTGGATGCCGGTTCACTGCGACATTCTGGCCAACGGAGAAGCAGGTGAAGCAGCATGCAAAGTACTTCAACACCGAGAAAAATTATGAGCTAATTTATTTCCACACATATGATGTTTCCCAGCTTGCTAAACGACTTGCTTCTGAAGGAAAGAAGAGGCTTTGGTACCTCCCAACACAGTGTTATGCTATCTTTATTCTGTCGACCCGGTCCTGAGATGAAGACTCCCATTCAGAATCTCCCAATATTTGCAAACTCTGTACGATCGGATTCATCTAAACACTTCCCATGGACACGGCATAAGATATCATTTCGCACAAGCGGCATTGCATGCTACAACTGTGGCTCAACCGAAACTGTGGAACACATTTTCTTTAAATGTCGAGCTTAAGCCGATGAGCGTGAATTCTATGAAAGTGCTATACAACCTTTTAGTAGACCACGCAAGGAACTTTATCCTTTGATTGTGTCTTAGGCTCTTTAGCCTGCCTCTCGTAACAGACGCTCGCGATGAAGTTTCTCTTTACATTTTTAGGTGGTATCGGACAGCTCGACAAGCTTTAGTTTCGCCTTGCAAGCACGCAACGAAAGAACGAAAGACTGTGAGCGCACGCACCTGCTCGAGAGCCAGAAAGCCCGTCATGATATTTATTTGTTGTATTTTAACATTCCTTACATTTTCGCGCCTATCTTCTCCTTCATGTTTCTCCGCAATTCTCTTTCCCACGCAGGATAGCGTGGGCGATTTCTATGCGACGGCTGCTGAATTAACTGCCTTTCAGCAAAGAGCTCTCTCTTCCCTCTTTGTCAGTTTGTGTGTTATTGCGTCTAGCATTTGTATGAGTTATGCGGACGCAAGTTGTAATCATTTAGTGTATAAACTTCTCTAGCACTTATAGATAAAATGCTTATTGTTTTCAATGCGTGTATGAAGTACAGTAATCGTCTACGCTGCGCTTCCTTACGGGCTGCATAAATTAACAAAAATTTCCTGCAATTAATACTACATAAATAAATCACCTTCAGCATTTCTAAGCAAAATTATCACTTTTATTTTGAAACAAATAACCAACTTGCTGTTTATTTTATTGTTAATACCAAAATCAAAAGTGAATCAAGTGATTCAAAAACACAGTATTAATTTTAACCTATGATCTAATCATAGCGTCCTACTGAAAGAGATGACAAATAGATATTTACTTTTTTCTTTTTATTTCGTACCCAATCTTCTCTCAAAGTTCATCAATATTGTGGAAAGGGATTAAAAAACAAGAATAAATTACGTGTAGATTATTGATTAAAAGATTATATTGAAAACAGCGTCTATGATGCAGCGAGCACACACACACACACACAAAGCGGGACAGGTGCTGTCGAAACACTTGTTCCCGCAACCACATCGTCGCTGATGCTTCCTACAGCTAGGTATTAAGGACTTTGAAGTTAAACGGTGTTACCGAATGTTAGTAAACACTCAAAGAGTATCGGTGATAGCAAAGTTTCCAGCCTCCTTGAGAGATAGGTGTCGAAGGAAAAGCTTCATTATTTAGTGAGTTACTAACCGAAAAAGACAACCCGTTAGTGTCGTTCTTGTGTGAAACCAAAACTATCATCATCATCAGCATCATCATCACCATAATCACTATAATCACCATAATAACCATATACACCTAAATTTATTATATATGCGCAAGGTTTTATGCCCTAAAACCACGATACGATTATGATAGACGCCGTAGAGGCAGGCTTCGGAAATTGGGACCGTCTGGTGTTCTTTAACGTGCATTGAAATCGCACAGTACTCGGAACTCTATGCCAGTTCACCTCCTTTGAAATGCGACCGCCACGGCCGAGATCGAACTCGTGACCTTGGGGTCAGCAGCCGAGCGACCTATAGGCACTGATCCACCGAGACGGACCATCATATAAACCATCAACCATCATTTTGAACACACACATGTAGTCTGTTCGCGTTTTATGGTTTACAGTTGATGCGTGGTTAGGGAGAGTTTACAGACCTCTCATGGTTCAGCACACAGTTGTGTAAATGGTCTTTGTGTTTTTCTTAAGCACGATCGCTCAGTCAAAACCAAAGTACTGCAGATCAGGGGCGTAGCCGAAAATCCTTTTCGGCAGCGGAAGGGGGGGGGGGGGGGGTTAACTGTACTTATGTGTGTACGTGTGGCCGTATATATAAGCAAGCAAAAATTACAAAAAAACTCAGGGGTGGTTTGAACCCACTCCCACTTTTCCCCCTTGATTACGCCCCTGGTATTGATGTGCACGTTCATATGAGCCGTGCGAAGTGAATTCAGATTAGTAAGATGGCACTTACCTATTTTATACTTGAAGGGGCTGCTGGTGGGTGTGCCAGAAACGAGCAAGACTGCCGCCAGGATCGGCACGATACGCTCGTGCATTCGGCTTTGGGGCAGAACATGATGGTTACGAAACCTAGCGGTACCAGGCACGCCTCGTTTAGCGTGTTTCATTTCTCTGCTCTGGAAGAAAACCGCTGGGAATCTCTGAAAACTCAAGCACACTGGGAGAGGTTCACCCGCAAGGTCAATTTACCGGGAGATGTGCTTAATAAGGGAAGTTGGAACAAGGACCCAGCTTAGGTGTGGAGGAGAAGTTCCATCGCAGGAGAATTAACCCGGAGCGTGCTCTTCGAGCTTCTCCGATATGACGTCGTAGAAGCAGATCAATAGTATTTGGCGTACGCTGAAGTGCCTGGTACTAATTAATTCACATACATCTATACAAGATGCCACGTATAAGCTTGAAGGAAAGCATGGGGAGAGGAAATTGTGTAGGTCGACTCTATCTCAAGATAAGTGAGAAGGACAGACGTACTGTGCATGTTTTGAACTTCAAATGCACATCCACATACAATGGTTATGCAGATTCATCTACCAGTTGCTAAATGGGCTAGCGAAAAAAGAGCATTGGCCTCATTTGGATGTCAACAATGAACATGTCAAGTGACTTTGAGAGCGGAAACTATTGTGGTAACGTATCACGGGGCGCTTATTGGGTGGTTTTTAAATTTAATTGGTTACGGGAATAATGAATTCAAAATCCAATTGAAATTTTAGCCGGTTATATATCAGGAATTACGATTTTGTTGTATCTGTATATTCTTTAACGATGTTCTATCATTGTAGAAAAAAGTAGATTTGAGAAGAGTGCGATTTTTAAACTGTTATATAACAAATTTAGACTGAACGCTCCAGAAATGTTCCTGCGATATTGTAACGAGGTTATCCTCTAGGCCTACATCACATATCTGCGAGTGACCAGATACTGCTGCGTTTAGTGTAACTTGGAAAGTACGCTTCAATGCGGAAAGACTGCTTGCTATCAGCATTCGACGGAGTGACCTTTCAAAAGGGAAAAGAAATCACAGCACTGCTTCACCTGAGAGCAACTTACGCGATTGATCTGCGAAACACCTGTTTGAAGGTAAACATTAAAGAAAAAAACACACACAAATACAGCGCTTTTGACGTGCTTACCAAACTTGTACCATCGCTGTTACGAACTCTTTGACGGGCGTTTCCAAGGCTCACCCTTTTGTCACCGTTGAGTCCTGCGTCCGCAAATCAATTTTTTCTTAACCGAATGCTTTTGTAAGCTTCTCAGCATATACTTACGTTCTCGTCATGCGCATTCACGTAACACGAGAGCCGTGGCCGCGCTTGCCAGTGCGCGCCACACTTTGCTTACTTCACTCAAGACCCGAAGACGAGGCGACACGCCCTTGTCTGTCGAAGAGGTCCGCCACGTCTTCAGTCTCGGTTAAATCGCACCGTGAGACCGCAACACGTGCGTAAGACAACCGCCCCCTGGTTGGCCAACGCCTCGCACCTCGAGACTCGACTAAATCATACGAATAATACGTGTGCATTATTATTATTCTTATTGTTTTTCTTTTTCGTTATCTCTGTATGTCGTGCGGGATTCACGTAGCCGGGCTACTCGATGCTGCGGCAACGGGTTCTTCGATTATTTCCCGCTTCGGTTCGAGGGGCGAGAAATAAGCACTGTGGGGAGTTCGTCGAAGGACAGGTGAGCTGCTGCCGCTGGTGGTTGTAGTGAGGAGATGATACACACCCGCGAGGGTGCGTGCTTGTTGCGGCTGAAGTAGGGCTGCAGTGATTATGCACCGCATTTCTTTTCTTTTTTCTGTCTTTTTCTTTTTTCGAAGCATGTGGTGGAGGTGGAATTCAGTGAAGTGTCCTTTGTCACGATGCAGTAGGGGTTCCCAGCTACTCGTGAAGTGGTTCTATCGCACTATTTTTTTCCCGAAGTCTTTCTCATTGCATCGTCCCGTAACACGCTAAACAATTGTCACGCAACAATATTCGTTCGATGGACGCACTGTTCCACGTGTCACCTGGTTGTATTGGGGCCGCAAAGGCTGTACGTACAGTTCGAACTGAATACATTTCGAAAATAAAATAATCCAAGAGAAACGTAAAATGAGGCTATCTTCGTGCTGTGTAAAGTATATATAGTGTCCCAGCGTATGGACGTATTGATACCGCCTGAAGAAACATAGTACTGCTGAATTCAACGTATGTATGTATGTATGTATGTATGTATGTATGTATGTATGTATGTATGTATGTATGTATGTATGTATGTATGTATGTATGTATGTATGTATGTATGTATGTATGTATGTATGTATGTATGTATGTATGTATGTATGTATGTATGTATGTATGTATGTATGTAGTATGTATGTATGTATGTATGTATGTTTGTACGTATGTACGTATGTACGTATGTATGTATGTATGTATGTATGTATGTATGTATGTATGTATGTATGTATGTATGTATGTATGTATGTATGTATGTATGTATGTATGCATGCATGTGTGTGTGTGTATGTGTGTGTGTGTGTGTGTATGTATGTATGTATGTATGTATGTATGTATGTATGTATGTGTGTATGTATGTATGTATGTATGTATGTATGTATGTATGTATGTATGTATGTATGTATGTATGTATGTATGTATGTATGTATGTATGTATGTATGTATGTATGTATGAGAGGAAAAAAAGAAAATGGCTTATACAGCACAACGATACGTCGAACTGCTGACAATGCAGAAATAATTTGATAAGAGAAACAAGCACATGGATGACTTTCGCTGATAAGAGAAACAAGCACATGGAGACGAAGACAGACGGATGGACGTAAGGACGAATATTCAAAGTGGGTTTGATTCACAAGGACATCTTCCCAGAAACTCAAGGAAAGGTTAGGCAAGCAGTAGGAACCTTTTTCATAAGTCAGCTTCAGCTATGGCGTTCTCAACGATCACACAATCAGTGCTTTATTAGTCGAAATGTACCCTTAATAATGGGATAGTTATCGTTTGACCCGACGGGTGGAGAACAAACGCCTGGGAAGTCGTCGTACTCCGGGTTCATAACACCGAATACTTCTTCCTCGTACTCATGGTCCAAAGCGACTATGTTGTCATAAGCGTCGTCGGCAGTGGTGTATGCGATTGCGTCTACCCCTTTGCAGGCGAAATGGAAACTTGGACGAGTATTGGCGCTGTCCGTCAGGACTCTGGTCTGGTTCCACGAGGAGTCCAGTATGTCGCACACCTCGGGCAGCGACAGTATGCCCGCCATCTTGGTCAGGGGTCCTGGAGGCCCATATCCCAGTGGATGAATGTTGTATGGCTTGACGTTGGCAATGCTGGCGTTCTCGCACTTGGCAGGGTCCATCTTGTATGTCAGTGCCACGAATGGAAAGAGGTGGCAAAAGGCAGGGCGGTCTGTTTGGTTAAGCTTTGTTGAGTAGGTCTTCATTTCCTGAATCGTGTAAGTAGTCGCCTTGGTACGGTTGTTGATTTTGCGTGGGTACTCCTGGTACAACACAATGGTGTGGTAAGCCCGTCTGTGCGCCAGTTTGCTTGTGTTGTAAGATGCCCGCACGTAGTAGCCGTACGGGAAGAGGAAACCGAACGTGTAATTGTGCTGCATGAATGCGTCGTTGGTCTCATTATAAAACTCTGCCATACTGCCATTGAGTACGTCGGGCGCATTGGTCCACCACACGCGGATGGCGTCGTAGTTGTTTGCTCTCATCCAGGCGATCGCGTTGTTTTGGAATGTGGCCTTTTCGTTGTTGGCGTTCGCCAGCAGCTTGTAAAACACTGAGTCGCGGCCCCGAACAACGAGCCACACCTCCAGGTACGGGTTTTCCGCCTTGAAGTTGGCCAAGCGGTGCACGGCGTCTCTCGGCGGGAGGTCCACGTGCGGCAGCTCTGGCTGCAGCTCCATGTTTTCGTCAAGGGAATAGCAGCAGTACATGGCATAGTGACAAAACATGTATGGGAAGAAGGCGATGCCGTATGTGCGGCGATGACTGAGGAACCCCTGCTTGTCTGCCCAGAAGGGACACAAGTATTTGTGCAGGTAGGTCCAGATTTGTTGCGTGTAGTCTTGGCTGTAATGCCAGCTGTCCTCTGTAGTCGTGGTTGTGGTTGGAGGTGATGACCGAGTGGTTAGTTGCAGACTGGGTGGCTGGGCTCTCCCAAAGGGTCTGTAGGTGGCCTGTGTGGTGCTGTCATAGTCATCGTCGTCATCGGACTCCCTGCCTAGTATTCCAAGGAGCAGCATGAACAGCATAGTGACGAATAGGAGTAGGACGAGAGAACAGCATGCCATTACGTACCAGCGATTGCCAGAGTCGTCCTGGTTGCCACTAGCCAAGACAGGTTCGGCTGAACCGGGAGCGACGCCGACCGCATCAAAAGCTCCCGGGTTCGCTAATGGTACGTCCCCGTATGGATAATATGCGTCAGGGTACGGAGCGGCCGGTTCAGCAACATACACTGTTGCGTGAGGCGTGGCTCCACCGTAGGGCTCGGCACCAACGTGAGGCCTGGTTGCGTCGTAAGCTTGCTTGTTCACCAACGCGACGTCATCCTTGTAGCTTTTGTAGGCGTCCATAATATCAGCCTTCCTGGTCTGAGGCACGACGTGTGTGCGACACTGAGAACACGAACCTTAACGGGCGAAAGGAAGCGCTGAACAGATTTACTGACCGGCCGACCTTCCTTGCTTTTCTGCTTCACAGAAAGACATTTGATGATGATGATGTTGTTTTCTACCTGATGGTGACCACCCGAAAATGGGGATGGGCAAAGAACCGGGCGCCAAGATGTTTGAGGTCGAAACCTATGAAGGCATAAAAAAGAACACGAGAAAAAGTAAGGATAAAAAAAACACCGAAGAAATCGAAACGCTCTACGAACAAATGATCAGATTTGCTGACCAGATGGGCATACCCTGCTTTCAGGTACACTGAATGATCGGTACTCCTAGCGGCCATGGCTGAAAGCTCTAACGTTTTCAGTGGGACAGAGTCATTTTTCGGCGTTAAGTATATTAGAGCCGCAAATTCCAAAACTTGTTCAAGGGCATGTTTTATATACATATAGGAGCTGCAGTGTAATTCATGAATGCAGAATTGTTGACATCGAGGCGTCGCATTCTGTTCCCACGAGAAATAAGGTGTGAATAAACTGCTAACAAAGCAACCTAAATCAAATGAGAACGGGCAGCCTGAAAAAAAAAAACCAAACGGTGACGTGCTGATTTCGTGGATATGTAAGTAGTACAAAGACAAAGCTTTCATTTGAGCCCGCATTCATGTTTCTGCGTGACAAAAAACGCGTTCCAATATGCAGTTTTCTACAACACGATCACTTATTTGACTCGCGTATTGGACCGTAGTATCTTGATAACGCCCATCGTTTCTTTGCGCTCCCGGTGGGCATTATGGTTGAGTTGGTGGAGCGTCGGAATTGGCAGCGCTCATGCGGTCGGCGCGGTGCCCTTCGTATTGCGTATTTTTTTGTTCTGCTTTTTTGTCTTTTAAAGATCATAGTGTTTCTCAGGGTACCCTGACGCAAAAAACTTGGCCTGTCTCTTTGTCTGTCCGTACATTTGTCTGTTTGCCCACCGTAACGATACCTCAAACGGCCCCAAAAGATAAGCCAAACGGCCAGCCCCAACCGCAGAGCCCACCAATATTGCAGAAGTTTCAGCGCTCATACTTGTGTGAATGTCAATTACAATGCAATTATTGCGCATATCTGAAGCACCATAGCAACACGTCATTATTTTCTATGTTTGTCTTTATACTAGAGAAGGCATACATAAGTAATTCTAACGACCCTAGCGTTTATCACGCTGCGCTGACAATGCAATGCAATGCTGAAAAAGGCAAGTGTTTCTAACGCTTTGCTATAAGACGGCATGGTGATGGTATCTGCGCGTCGCTTTGCGTTCTGCACTTTATCAGCTCCAAGACCGGCGCGAACGCCTTCCTTTGTTTCTAAAATAACTGTCAGAGATCACTCTTGTCTAACGTGCCTTGATGCGCTTGTTCGCCCTCGCTGCACGGATCGAGACTCTAACGCAGTGCCTCCAGAATAAAATTCGCTGTTTTGTTTCGTGCATAACATCAAGTGAACGTCTTGTTCACTTTCTCCACACGCAAGACTATCGTCTTTAGACGACATTTGCAGTAAAACATGCAGACACGGGGCCAATCTGTTTATTTTTCTTTTTTTTTGGGAAGGAGGGGATTTCAATGCTCCACACGAGGCCTGGGGCTATCACAGCACCACCAAGAAGGGGACGCGTGTTCACGACGCTGCACAGCAACACCATCTGACGCTGTGGAATGACTTCCTCCATCCAACCCGAGTGGGAAACAGCGTGTCGAGAGATACTAATCCTGATCTCACGTTCACTAGAGACGTGCACAACGCAACGTGGACAAGGCTACCAGACACTCTAGGGAGTGGTTATCACATAATTCAAATAGAGGTCGAACAGGCTCACCGCTCGCTAAAGACAGGAAAAGCTCGGCTCACGGACTGGACCACCTACAGGAATGACCTTGATGATGGTTCGACTATCGAAGACATTGAAGCCTGGTTAAACAGTATTGTAAGTGTTGCTGACGGACATACCAAAACGATACACTTAAACGAGGACAATGCGGCAGTCGATAATCATCTTCTTCACCTATGGGAAGCTCGAAGATCGCTTAATAAATGATGGCAACGGCAAAAGCTCAACCGCAAGCTGAAGCGCCGCATCGCCGTACTAACTACACAGGCATAGGAGTACGCCGAGAACCTTGCGAGCCAGAACTGGTGGTCCTTCTGCGACAAACTTCAAGAGACATTGATCACAAAGAAGACTTGGCGCAATTTTCGAGCCCTGATCGATGACACCCTTACCAAAACTAATCAAAGAAATACAATTCAGCGGCTGATACACAACTATGAGGGCACAGAGCACCAGTTACTCCAAAAAATTCAAGTAAAACTGCGTGGCTCGGTTAACTAGCAAGCTACCTCCATCAACAATTCGGCACCCAGGGAGTACCGAGGAGCACCGAACGAAGCACTAGACCAGCCTTTCACTCTGGCAGAGCTACACGTGACCCTCGCTAAGCTTACGCGCAACACGAGCACAGGAAAAGACGGAGTGACCAATAAGCACCTACGACAGCTACCGCCCCGAGCGTTGACGGCGCTCCTTCGGCACTATAACGACTGCTGAAGTAAGGGCGAGCTACCACAAGCCTGGAAGCACTCAGAGGTGACCATGGTGCCCAAGCCAAACAAGCCAATCTGGATTGCAAATCTTCGTTCCATTTCCCTTACATCTTGCTCTGGTAGACTCTTTGAGCATATTGTAAACGAGCGGCTCACCACACATCTCGAAGACAATGGTCACTACCCGAACACCATGTTCGGCTTCTACCAAATGCTCAGCACACAAGACGTCCTCTTGCAGATAAAGGAAGATATTCTTCTCCGCTTGAGCAAGCACAGTAAGTCATCTGTTCAAGCTTTTAACGTAAAGGGCGCATTTGACAACGTGAGCCACGAAGTCATTATGCGTACCCTGGAAGATGTCGGCTGCGGAGCCAAGACATACGCCTATTTTCTGGCTTTCCTCACCAACCACACTGCCACTGTAGGGGTTGCCAATATCAGGAGCGAGCTTTTTCAACTCCCTAACAAAGGCACGCCGCGGGGCTCAGTGATATCACCAGTGCTTTTCAACTTGGCCCTCCTTAAGCTCCCACGTCTCTTGGACGCTGTCCCTGCGATACACCACGTGTTATACGCCGATGATATCACTATGTGGACAAGAGGTTCAAGCACGGGTGAGCAGGAGGACCGACTTCCAGAGGCGGTTAACATCACTGAAGGATATCTCAAGACCTGCGGCCTCCATTGTGCTCTGAAAAAGTCGGAACTGTTAGTACTTGCGGCACGCACCCCGGGTAGACCACCAAGCTACGACACTCCTGACCCACAAGTCTTTCTACAGGGAGTCCAAATACCACAAATTGACGCGCTTCGAGTCCTTGGACTACACATACATAAAGATGGGTCTGGCTCCGCTGCACTACCCCGGCTGCAGAACACTGTGACACAGCTCACCCACCTAATCTGCGCGTATGTATTGCATCGCATGTGTGTTCCATTTATGTATGTTATGTATAACTTCGAGTTGCTGGTCACAATAGTACCGAGAAATTATCTCGAGACCTGTACGGTACTTCTTTTTTGCAAATAATTGTTTGTACTTCCACCCTGTAACGGCCCACTTCTGGGCTAACAGTATAAATAAATGAAATGAAATGAAATGAATAATCCGAAGGGTGGCTAATCGCCACAGTGGCTTCAAAGAGCACGACACCCTTAAAATGGTAAAAGCTCTCCTTTACAGCCGCATAACGTACGGAACTCCCTACCTCAACCTGAAGACAGCGGAGAAACAAAAACTTAATCGGCTGATTCGAAAGGGTACAAAGCTTGCCCTAGGACTGCCGTCATTTGCCTCCACTGACCGACTGCTTCGCATGGGAGTTCATAATACGTGGGAAGAACTTATCGAAGCACACCTCATCAACCAGGTCGAGAGACTCAAGCTGTTACTCATCGGGCAAGCCGTACTTCGATGCAAAGGATACCAGACCACCCTAGAACCCAACGAAGAACGCAAAGGCAAAATATCGTCACAGCTGCGAGAAAGCCTTGAAATTCAGCAGATACCGCGGAACATGCATCCTCAACATCACCGAGAAAAAGGGCTCGCCAGAGTTAACATGATCCGGAAAAAGCGTGGCAATGACCCGCAGGCGCGATACGTGGACGCAGCCAAATATTCGAGACGTAATGCCTTCGCGATTACCGTCGCAGATTACAAGGGCGCGGTACTGGCATCGGCAACTATCCTCGCCAAACGTGCGGAAACAACGGAAGAGGCTGCTATAGCACTCGCCACCCAGACGAGTGAGGATCCCATAGTGGTCTTTAAAGACTCACAAACAGCGGCACGGAACTACCTGAAAGGCAGGGTCTCCATGGTGGCGATTAGGCTACTAAAGTGCATAGACAATCCTCCTCCCTACACATGCATCGTGTGGATTCCAGGTAATGAAGGTCTCGAAGGAAATGAAGCGGCACACACCGCAGCCCGCGAATGCGTCAACCGGGCATTCCCGTACGAGATCCGAGGCACCTCCCACTCAACAACAGAATCAGAGGCAAGAGAAGTCACTAACGTACCATGCATTACTGCAACATTATCGGTTCAAACGCAGGTTATACCCTCCGCCACATCCAAAACTCACAAGAGACGAAGGAACTGACTATAGGCGTCTTCAAAGCAACAAGTTCACCCACGGCGTACTATTGCACCATATGAGGCCAACGTTGCACAGCTACATCTGCCCTCACTGCAATGTGGCAGACACTCTGGCGCACCTCCTACTGCAGTGCAAAGTAAGCGTCCCAAGACTACGAGCAGCAGCACCAGATGCGGACCAAGACCTCCTCAGTGCAGCGTGGGAGGCTGCGATCTCCCAGCCGGACCTGATCGAGCAGCGTCAACTCGTCGCTCGAGCTCGGCGGGCTGTCTAAGCCAGAGGGTTCTCGGAATAAGGGACCCTCCCACCTTCACTCACAGGCTTTTTTCAATAAATATTTTTTATCTCTTTCGCTCTTTTTTTTACAGAATTACTGTCGTAGGTGACTGTGCTTGGCTGCTGATCCAAAGGACACGGATTTGATACTGACCGTGGCTCAAGCCATGGCCTTCGAGATTGCGGGCACGCACTCCACGTGCCCGCAATCTCGGAGGCCATGCTCTAGCCTTTGAAGGAGGCGAAAATTCTAGAGTACTTCGATTTAGATGCGTGCACATCCGTCATCACCTATAGGTAGATGTGGAACCTAAATTTTCGGCTCACACTGACGCTTGGGGGGTCGGCCAAGAATCGGATAGCTTAAAAAAGGAATATATATATATATATATATATATATATATATATATATATATATATATATAATTATATCCTTGCAAAAAATAATTTCTGGTTCAGTACGAGTATTGATGTTTTTCGAAATTATTCTGGAGAAAAAAAAAGATTGGATGTATTAGTTCCTACTGAAATAACAATAAATGATTGATATCAAAGAGAATTTTTCTGTAGCCTACATTGATCAATTGAGAATTATTGGTATTTAGGTTATTGAGTTATTCTCTTCAACTGTTCAATAAAACCTCGCACGGCTTCGCACCTTGAGCTCGAACGCTACGACGCGTGGCGTTGGCTCACTTGGATAAGGTCCCTAGATGAAACAAAGGTAGCGACACCCTCCCTTTTCCTCCTCGCTTATTTGCCTGAAGCGCCCCCAAGAAGGGTTCAAGCGTGCATAAAAAAGCGAACGTTTGTGTTCAGTTACTACGGCGGATAGAAACAATTATACCAAATGAGAAGTAAATGAGACTAGGATAAAAGGTTACTTAGTTGAAAATAAGCGGTACAACATAAGAAGAAGCGTGATCTGCGTTACCCAACTGGCAACGTTGTGCAAGCTCTATATTTTACACCATTAGCCATGGCGTCTCACATCGTACGTCGTAGTTCGTCCAGTTCTCCGAATGTGTTTTGCTGGTGCACGTGATGTGGCACAGTTAACGTTCTTCTGGCTGAATCCTGTGACCCTGACTTACCACAGGGCAGCACTTTGTTGTGGCGTTGTGACGAGTGATCATAGCCGCTTGTGAGCACACAGGGAAAAACCGCGGCCAGTCTGGAACGAACGCTTGACTAGCAGCACTGCGATTACAGCTTTTTCTGAAAAATACGTCCACTTTCGCAATCAGGATGCCAGGTAATCGTGGTGCATGTTATATTAGCTGGGTGACCATGAAAGAGACTGCGGCACCGCAATGCGGGTGCAGGCAACTTAACAACAATTTAGGGTTCTATGAGTGGGGTGTCCCGGCACTACAGCGTGCGCGTACAGAGACGTTTGTGAGTGACGCCAACAGACACGCACGTTGTACCCTGTTTGACTCATCGCCGCATTCACTGTCCCGAAGTGATAAACTTTGCGACGATGTCGTCGCCCCACCATCAGCGGCAAGTAGCAGAAATGTGCTGGAATACTGAACGATGGGCATTAGAACAGCGTGATAGTGAGCGTGGCCTTTCCAGCAAACTCGCTGTAGCACTGGTCTTCCCGCATGTTAACCAAATGCTGGCGCACCATTAGCACTTCTCTGTTGTGCACGGGATTGTGCCGTTTGTAACCGTCATTGTGAACTCGTTCGACAGAGTGGCTAGAGTGGCTACATTCCCGCACACCCAAATACTTTACAGAGTGCATCCGAGCCAGTACGGGCTGTAATTTCAGTCAGAAGCACCGACCAGCACTTCGCTCTCACCTCACCTCCAACATGCACCCCCACCCTATGCCACCCCTTAGAAAGCGATCGAAGGATCTTGCCAAGGTTCCTTGTTTTAACTAGGGACCTTAGATCTTGATGCCCAGCCCTGCCCGCAGTGGAACAATTATATTTAGCATTCCAGTGTAATTTCTTGAGCACTTATTATCCCTTAGTGAATATAATCTTAGAGACAGCCCCATAGCTAAACCTTTTTCCACAAAGGTATATGTCCACTTTTTTGGTTATTACTTTAAGCAGCTGTGCAGTGTTCAGCTGTTTCCCGTGATATTCAAAGTACAATGTAGCTGTGGTAACATGTGGGGCTAATTTAAAAGCAAACCAAAAGCTTGACAAGTAGTTGAATAGCCCCCGAAGAACAATAAAGTAAAATATGTTACTGTAACATTAACAGACAGCTAGAGATGACAGACGAAGTGTCGAATGCTGCTATTCTGGTAGAAATTGTGAAAAAAAAAAAACTGCAGGTG
Organism: Rhipicephalus microplus; assembly: GCF_013339725.1. NCBI lineage: Eukaryota > Metazoa > Arthropoda > Arachnida > Ixodida > Ixodidae > Rhipicephalus > Rhipicephalus microplus. The sequence goes on along the minus strand of NC_051171.1, from coordinate 116,566,138 downwards.
GGTACGGCTAAGGCGCCCAGATAAAACAAAGTTGCTTAAATAGGAACCCTAGGCGACACATGTAACTGGTAGGGATGATAACTGATACACATACACAAATATAGAATGAGCGGTTATGAAATTATTAAACGTCGAAGTGCACGCTCAATTGAAGGGACGCAAGCAGCGTCAACACAAGAACGCTGGAAGGGGCGTTCGTTCTGCAAAGGACAAAAATAGGGCGCTGATGCATCAATAGATGCACTGAGGGACGTACAACGGCACTATTTCAACATCCTATGTAAATCAGGACACTGGAATGTTAAAGAAAACAAGGAGGCACAATGTTGACTACAAATATTTATTCTTCTTACTTCGTTACAATCTCTGGCAACATTTTCATAGCAGGCACCTATGAATAAACAAGCATGTCCTGGGCTGTTGCAAAGCACGCAAACCACACCAAGACAGTTCATTTATCAGTAAACAATAAAACTACGAAAAAATTTGCAGCATGTGACATTCAATGCAGAACATTGCTTGATCATTGCCTGAACAACAGGTACCAGACGAAGACTCACCGTTACATTTTTTTCAACATGAACATGCGTGCTTTGAAACATACAATGAATGGCCTAGCAACACACTGTACTGACAGTTTACACAGACACGAATGCCTTAATGGCATGAACAAAGGTGAACATGCTAACCGATTTCCACTGCAGCTTGTTGTCATACATACATGAGGTGTATTACAGCAAGATTCACTGAGCAACTTTCGGATCAATGATGTGTGTTTTCAAATATACAGGTGATGACACAGTAGAGCATTGCACTAACCATTTCCGCAGACTTCCATACAAATGTCTGCATGGGATCATGAAAGTTAAACAATGCACACTACATCCACAGAGGTGTTACAATACAGTTTGTGATGTCACATGACGTACTAGTGAAAGGCGCATTCAATAATGCTCGCAAAAATGACCTGTATGATTTGAGATGTCTAGTAAAACACTGGAGTAACAATTTCCACAAACTTATACACGAATGTCTGCATGGCAGGAACACTTCAACGGTGTATGTAAACTGCAGATAAGTTGTTGCCACATTGTGCGTATGCCTAGAGGACAGTATGGTCAAGTGACGTTCGGAAAAAAACTGATATTTCTAAAGTGACGGGAAGTTGCATTGTAACAGTTAGCTACCGTTTCCACTAGTTATACAAGTGCCCTGTGGCATAAACGTAGCAGTACAGTTTATATATCCACACATTACCGCAAAACCTTGGTCGTACGTCACATAACAGATAAGAGACAGGCATGTTCATCATTGCTTGGAGGAGTAACTAGACTGTTTGAACAAGTATTCAATGGACACTTTGTACTTACAATTTGCTCAAGTGATGGTAATGCCTTCATGTGTAAATGAAATGAAACATTACCTTGTGTAGAGATGTTTGTAAGGTGCCTCTCGTTCATTTGTCGTGCGAGCTTACAGGAAGGTAAATTGGGCATTGTGTGTATATGCGTCTTTTGAAGAGGATGCAATGAGTACATGAAAACATTGCACGAAAAATTTTCGCATTGTACATGACTGCATTCATGGCAAAAGATGGAAAGGTACAGGTTATTTCTATCGCGCTCATCTATGTGACTTGCTGTCATGTTACATTGTAAACTACAGAAGGATACCTTCAGAGTTGTGCCGTGCCGGAAGCATGTTCTAAAACGATGAAAAATACAGCAATCACATACCAAAACAGGTTGTGCTTTGGTCCTTATACTTGCGCTTACTTGGATGGCATGGTACACGTGGGGTAGTGCTGTGAACCTAGGCAGCACAAAATTTTTTAAGGAATGTAAATCTAGTCAGGATGTTGTCAACAAGTTGACAATGGCAGCATTAAGGAACTCGGAAAGTATGGCTCTTGGTACTTCAGTTTCTCAAGCACGCACGACGTGCAAGATGGAAAGATTTTGACGAGGCTATTGAAGATGCGCAGGCAGCTAGATAGAATAAAAATGCGTTCTCCAAGGAGCTCTCCTGGCACGCACGCCACATTGCCTGCAAAGACGCTTTCTACACTGCTATTTTTTAAGGAAGGTTGGCCACAGCAGCTCTCATTCCTACACTTTTACTTCCACATTTATTGTCCATTTGCACGCTTCGAGCCAATGTCTCTTTCCTTACTTGTATGTGCATCCTTGCGGAGAAGAACACGAAAAGAATAGCCTCCAATACATTATGACAGTGTGGAAACAAGGTATTACACGATATCGCACTTTTAACAGCAATTTTGGTGGCTGATACAGGAACATGATTATGGATATAATGCTCTTTATTTTTTTGAAAGTGAGAATCCGCTAACTTTAGAACTTCTACAACTGCTTCAGAAGCTACACACAACGCTAACTTTTCTTTGTACGATTTCAGCTGTGTGAGTCGCGGAACGTCTTTGTTCCCTGTCATGACACTTACACAAGCATCACAGTTTTTTACTAACTTCTTAGCACTGTGAACAACATACCCTGCGAAGTACAAAAATGACTCGTGCTCTAACATATTCATGTCATGAATGTCAGCAGGAATTAAAAGTGTTTCTCTGGTGCTGTCTTCATTGTCTGAGCTCAAACCAGCAAGTAAAAAGCCACCGTCCTTAGTGTAGCTCTCATCAGCACTAGCGTGTAGAAACTGTGCTAACGTTGCAAAACGCAACGCGCACTTAAATTCATATAACCTGGGAATCGGTTGCTTAGCTCTAAGAGTAGAGAAGAAATTTTCCAGCGCATCTTGACAAAATATGCTAAGGAACAGAAAGCGGAATTTGCAAAATGATAGGAAATACTCCTGCAGCTCAAGTACAGAGAGCGTACTGAGAATAGCCCCTGTTTGCACATGCTTCCATGGGGCATTTTTGACGGTGCCGATAGAGAGCCCTTCAAAAAGTACAACAAAATTCTTGAGAAAGCCAATGCTTGCCTGCCTCTCTGTCTCAAAAGCTTTACTCAAGGCAAGTTTGGTTGTTCGTGATGTCATGATGCGGAACCACTTGGCCACAGTTTCAATAAACCAAGCAGTGCAAGCGCGGACTTTTCTAGCAAGCCCTTCTCAACAAGAATGCGCAGTGCAGCCCCAGTATCCACATTGAAAAGACTGTAAGGAGGGCCCACCTTCATTTTTTCGTAATGACCAGGGTCAACACAAGTTTGTTTTAGGTGTGGAGCCAATTCGAAGTCTTCTTTACTGTCAATTTCAATGAGTTTTTTTATTGGTACAATAAGAACCGCATTTGTAGAGAGACCAGCTTTTACAACAATGTCATCAGGAAGATACAAAGTTTGGCCTCTGGTGAGGTGATTGCGCAGATTTTTCAACAGGTGAGGGGCATCTGCTATAAACCATAGCTTCAGATTTGAATCGCAGGGGTGTGTAGCACTGCAATTTGGCCGACTGTGCTTGCCGACTCTGACAAGAAATAACATCCATAGAGCCTGATTGCCACCACCCATATCTGAAACAACAGCATCTATTTTAAGGCCAATGTCTTCACATGCTCTTATCATTTTCAAGAGTTCTTGCTTGACAGTGAGTGCATGAAAACAATTTCCAGTCAAATGGTACCCAATGACCTGCTTCAATCTGGTAGTAACACCACCTAACATAAACACGAGGCCATGGGTAGCCAAGGTGTCCACAGGGAGGCTGCCATCTGCCAAGGGAATCGTAGGTCTGCCCAGTACTGCGTCAGCCGAAGGATCATATATGAGGCCTGGGGTGATCTGCATCTCATCCATCATGAGGCACGCATGGCGCTTGTACTCTGTCATGCAGTTGACCTGCGCATGATTGGAAGATACGAATAACTAACATGAAAGGTTAGGCTGGAAATAAAAGAAGTGTTAGTGTTTAAGTACATTACGTCGCACAAGTAGGCTGCAATAAGGTGCCATAACGTAAACAGCCCCACAGTCAAAGGTAATCATTCCGTTAACGTTAAGGTCACCTCCATAGAAGTACTTCCCAACTAAGCATCCATTTGAATGAGGTCGACCAATGTAATGAAATAACTGTTTATCATGAAACAAACACACGAGCCGTCGAAAGATACCACTGAGAGCTTGCAATGCGCAAAAGCGTCATCAGGAAAATGCATGTTCAGTCAATCAGTGATGATTCGTGGTTTTGGCGCAGCGCACCGATTCGGTACGCTTGCCACAACCAGAACGTGCAAAGAACACTTTCGTTATTTTATATAACAACACACTTTATCTGGCCAATATCTCGCGCTACCTTACACTATAAACTATAAGCTTCCTATCACAAAACTCTCTTGCATCCTGTCATCATCAGGCAACTATCAAATGGATGTTTGATGGCTTAGATTGTATTGTAGTGTCCAGCAAGGCCTAGGTTGTTATTAGATGGGTTGCAGCTAAAATGACAACTCTATGCTATCTAACTTCCATTCAGGCAAATATGAAGTGCTAACATTTTTCGGGAACACCGTGATTGTATTATGAGGCATGCCAGCATAAGTACAGAAAATACAAAGAAAAGTTTAAAATATCGGAACTTTCATAGTGTTGCAAAATGTACAAATTCGTTACAATTACCTTAACAGCGAGAGAGTCCATAATGTCCACCAGCAGCCCTGGACGAAACTTGCAGTGCTCGATGTGACGTTGAAGTGTACGCAGTGAAGGCAATGGCTGGCCGAGCTCCTTGACCATATCATAGCCCCTCGAGCCGCAGGATAGGCGAATCTTCAGTGCTTTGGTCAATGTTTCCTTGGACCACACTGTGCCTCTTGGTGAACAATGCAAGCTGGTGAACTCGTCTTCATTTATGTACGAAGACAGGTGCAGTATAGGTTTCTTGTGCTCCCGCTCTTTCACCCTCGCCTTAGCCTTCGCAGTAGTCATCTGTCGTTCCAGAGCGTTTATTCTGGCCAACAGAGCTGCATGTGAGGCTGTACCTGCAAGTAAAGTATGTATAATTAAATAAAAAACAATGACATCTGGGTTATTCTACGTGATACGTCCAAGTCATTTCAGCTACCATCTCAAATGTATTTAAAAAATAGTACAGATCTGTTGAACTGAAAACAGTCTGCTGCTAGATTCTCTTGGAGAAAATCTCTTTTTTTTATCGCGTGGGAATCCTTCTGGATTTCGGAGAGTATCGTCGGAGTGTTGTTTACGAAAATAATTTATGGCGAGAGTATTGCATCTCGTTGCAATACCAAATTGAGTCTACCTATTAAGGAAAGGCGTTTGTGTAAAGCTGGGGTCTCAAACTCACCTCAGCCAGCGAACTGAAGACACTACATTGAGTACTGCAAGGGCAGGCGCAGTGTGAACTAGTGGGCGAGGAGATCAGTGGGTGCGTTTGAACAATATGACAGCTATAGTTGCCTTTTGAAAGAGCAGTTTCCCCATATCACATATGTGTCTAATTTACGAAGGGTATTTAGAGTCAGGGTTCGAGAAATGACGATACCTATCTTCAGAATGACTGAAATCGACGCCAATTCTTGAATGGAGAGTTTTCGTTCCACGACCATGTTTCAACGTGTGATGGCCTAATGGACTGCGTCACGAATAGAATGCTTGAGACCGGCCATGTCTGTGTAGCTCATGAACACACTTATTAAGAAAATGAAAAAAAAAAGAAATACGGGACGAAGACAGTCCTCTGCAGGCTGCAGTCAGCATGTTTCAGACCCCTGGAGCAAGTTTGCAGCTTAACAATACATATTATTGCTATTTTTAACACGAAAGAGTTATATACCGGGGTCCACCAAGCCATGTTCAAGCAAAAGTTCAACATCGCTGCAGCGAAATTCAAGCACCCTTAGAGCAAATGCTGTGTCTTTATACAGCAATAAATAAGCATGGCGCCAATCAGCTTAGCTGTGTATCGAACATTGCGTAGATTAGTGCAAGCTTCGAGCCATTTTTTTAAAAAAAGCTCTTCCACTCAGTTCCACGCCGTCATGGAATTCGTGAAGCGTGTATACATCTGTAGCTTCATATGGACAGTGATAACTAAAAACAATCACGGGAATGAATAAATTTTATTTTCGCAACAAAACGTAAAGAAATTCCCTGCGCATAAACTGCAGCGTTACGAGTTTCAAGTAATTGGAAGCTTCAAAATACCTGATGCTTCACCTAAGCACATGCAGTGTGATTGCGCTTCTTTAAATAGCACTGCAAGTGCATCACATGGTATCATAAATGCGAGTAAGTTGCATAACTTAGGTCTGCTTCAAAAGACAACGGTGCGTCAGCTTAGCTGTACAGTGAAATTACAATAAAATACTAGCAGCCGATACAGTTTAAGCAGGTCTACCTTTTTCAGCATTTTTTGTTTACAACCATTATGTGTGTAGCAACGAACTCCAAGTGGCCCAACTGTGCATGCGCACAATCACTGCAGTGTTTTTTTCTTTTTCGTTGTGCAACTACTCAAGCCAATTTCATGGTCATGAGGAGATACTTCCACTAAGATGATGCATTTACGGACATACAAAATAAAGTTATAATAAAAAAACCTAAAACCATGTAGGGCGAGTACACAACTCTTTCTTTATGCAGCAAATTCAGTTGGCTTCTATTGCCCAATAGTGAAATTGTGCAATAGTGAGACTAAACTTCAAAAATTGTATTCTCCACTAAAAGAACAATTACTTCGATTAAACTTGTATGTACGATTCTTATTCGTATGCGCTTTTCCAGTGATTGTTTCTTGGACCACCTTATAGGGTGCTACAGGTGTCTCAGCTTGGGCTGAAGTGGCGTTTTTGCCAAATTTAGGATTTTATTTTAGAGCGTAGGTGCCACGCACAGGGACAACGAAAATATGAAGAAACATTAAGTCTTATGAAGAGTTTGAATAAGTAATTTATGCATATTACTGGCAAACGGTTTTTGCGAAAAAGTTTCCAATAACGCTACAATTTACTCAACTTTGCCTACGCGCCAGAAAATGATTATTTTAAAGCTACCATAAGGAACCGTCGTAAATTGAAAGCACTATGCTCGAAAAACGCATAAAAGCAAGTGTTCAAAGAATGCACGACATGGTCGACCTATAGGAAATTTTTTTCTCGTGCCAGCTTTCCCACCATTTCGCGAATTTCGAATGGTGGTCACGTGCGCAAAAAAATTTTCCGCTCAAAATATTTTGGAAAAATGCTGTAGAAGTAATGTCTATATTTGTTTAATTTTCTCAGATTTTTCAATAGAAACTGATTTTTGGCAAGCGCCACGATTTGGACAGTCGGCGTGGGATGACCCTTGTTCATTGTTTAAAAAAAAAGCAAAGTTCACGCAATCAACATGCGCCTTCTTACCCGATATGTTGCACGCAGAACTCCTTTGCACAATGTCCAGTGTACCTCGGCGAACCACTTCGGCTTCACTCGAAATGTGAGGCACATTCTCAGGAGACAATTCTACAAAATAGAAGAAAGACAGCTCTGTTAATATACTGCATTACTTCAACGTCTGTAACATGAGCGGATACTTCCACTGACATGAAGCATCTGCGAACTTAAAATCCAACCCTGATAATACAGGGCGTCTATTTCACTAACAAGAACATTTCATTGTTCAAAAAAAGCAAAGTGTATGCAATCAACATCATAGTTAGGCATACTCACTCATGAGTGCACTCACTCACACTCATTTGAAACGCGTGAGTTTTAAGTATGAGTTAATACTCATGAATGTGAGCAGGCATGAATCTCAATGCGAGTGAGAAGAGGTGTGTACGAGTAGGTGTATGAACGTGAGAGAGTACCAATGAGCTAGAAGTAATGTGTGAGCGTGAGTGAGTACGAATAACTGCGAGTACACAAGATTATGACCGTAAGTAAGGGCCTATGAGGGCGAGTAAACGTGAGAACCAATTTGAGTGAGTTCCTGCGAGCCTGAGAGAGTGAGCTGATATATGAACACGAGTTTGAGTTTGAGCGTCTTGAATCGGGCTGTTTGGTACATACTGATCTTGAATGAAGAAACAGCGCTATAACAGGACGAGACGAGAGAACACAAACACGCCGCTGTGTTTGTGTCCTCTCGTCTCGTCCTCTTCTAGCGCTGTTTCTTCATTCAAAATTAGTTTAAGCTGATGTGAATGTGTGTGAGCTGATGCAAGTATGAACGTGAGCGAGTACCTGTGAGTGTGAGTGTCATCAACTATGAACGTGAGTGAGTACCTGTGAGAAAGTTGACGCGAGTATGAACGTGAGCACCTGTGAGTTTGAGTACATGTGAGTATGAACGTGAGTGAGCACCTGTGAGCGAGAGTTGATTTCTGTATTAACATAAGTACTACATATAGGTGCGAGTCGATGTATGAACCTAAGTGACTACCCGTTAGTGTTACTTGATGTGAGTATGAATGTGAGTGAGAACATATGGGCGCGAGTACACGTGTGAGTATGAAAGTGAGTGAGTAGCTAGAAGTGTGAGTGTACGTGGATGTGAACGCGAGTACGTGTGGGTGAGTACACGTGAGTATGAACGTCAGTGGGTAGCTTGGAGTAGGATTATGCGAGTATGAACGTGAGCGAATAGCTTTGAGTGAGAGTACATGTGAGTATGAACGTGAGTGAGTATTATGGATGCGAGTACACGTGAGTGTGATCATAAGTGAGTGCGATGCCTGAAAAAAATTGGGTGAGTGAGTATTCTCTTGTAATGCCCACCTATGATCAACGTAATGAACAAGTAGACCGGGCTAGTTGGTACAGATTCATCCTCGTAGGAAGCGCGAAGCTACACACAAGAACAGCAAGGAAGAAAGACACTACACAAGCGCTTAACTGCAACTAAGCTTTTATTTGGATAAGCGAACATATATAAAGGTAAAAGAATGACGACAAAACAAACGAAGAGGCCTACGTGTCATGCCAATCATCACTCATCCATTCATGCCTAAGACACCATCCAAAAAACAAAGTTCTTTTTGTGTAAGCGAGATAGACGGTGCGCTCACACAAAACAATTCATCTCGCTTCATTTCTGCAGCTTCAATGACCAATCTCGTTAACTATCAGTCTTGTTAACATATCCCTGTCGCGTTACAAAATGAAAGTGTTATCAAAATACAGTACGCAACCACAATCATTGCTGTGGATAGCCAGGTGGCCATCCTTGCATTTCTGCACCTTATTACCATGTTCTTTTGCCCGCTCATTAATACACCTTTCAGTTTCTCCAACGTATACGCGGCCACACGACAAGGGTATTCTATACACAACATGATGTGCACACGGAACTGTAGAACTGTTTAGTGAAACTTGCCCTGTTCCGAGAGAAAAGCAGCATTGCAAAGTCAACCATCGCAACGACTATGTTACGTGTGCACCGTCTGTTGTGTATAGGATACCCTTGTCATGTGGCCGCGTATGCGTTAGACAAACTGAAAGGTGTATCAACGAGCGGGTAAAAGAATGCCATAATAAGGTGCGTAAATGCGCGGATGGCCACCTGGCTATCCACAGCAATAATTGTGGTTGTTGCGTGCCGTACTTTGATAACACTTGCATTTTGTATCGTGACAGGGATATGTTAACGAGACTGATAGTTGAAGCTGCAGAAATGAAGCAGCATGAATTTCATTGTGTGAGCGCACCGTCTATCTCGCTTACACAGAAAGAACTTCATTTTTTGGATAGCGTGTTAGGCAAGAATGGATGAGTGATGACTGGCATGACACGTGGGCCTCTTTCTTTGTTTTGTATTCGTTTTTTTACCTTTAGATAGGTTCACCTATCCAAATAAAAGCTTAGCTGCAGTTAAGCGCTTGTGTAGTATCTTTCTTCCTTGCTGTCCCTGTGTGTAGCTTTGCGCTTCCTACGAAGGTATATGATCAACGTACACGTTCTTACCTGTAGAACTCCATTGCAAAATGTCCAGAGTGCCTCGGCCAACTACTACTGCTTCACTTGGAAGGTGAAGCGGATTCTATGGGGACATTTCTACAAGACAGAAGCAAGACATTTCAGTTAATAAACTGCATTACCTCCATGTCTCTATCACGAGGGGATACTTCCACTCGCATGAAGCATTAACGGTTATAATACGCAGTCAGTAAACTGCATTACTTTCATGTTTCTAACATGAGGAGATACTTGCACTCAGATAACGCATTCACGATCATTAAATACAACCCTGACGATACAGGGCATCCATTCCACTTATCTATAACAGTTCATTGTTGAAAAAAAGGGGAGCACATGCAATTAATATACACGTTTTCACCTGGTATGTTGCATCCAGGACTCCATTGCGCAATGTCCAGAGTACCTAGGCCTTACCTAGGCGAACCCCTTCCGCTTCACTTGAAAGGTGAGGCGGATTCTCTGGGGACATTTCTGCAAGACAGAATCAAGACATTTCAGTTAATAAACTGCATTACTTCCACGTCTTTAACATGAGGAGATACTTCCACTCATTTGACACATTTACGAACATAATATACAATACAGGGCATCTGTTTCTCTTCTCTATACCAGTTCAATGTTGAAAAAAAAAGTTATGTGCATGGTGCAATAAACATACACCTGCTTACCTGGTACACTGCACGCAGAACTCTGTTGCACAATGTCCAGAGTACCTTGGCCAACCACTTCTGCTTCAATTGAAAGGTGGCGCGTATCCTCTGGGGACATTTCTACAAGATAGAAGCCAACCATCTTGGTTAATTATAAGCATTACTTCCACGTCTACACCATGAATGTCACCGCAATCGTACCTTGAGTATCACTCTCATGAGATCCGTGAAAGTAGCAATGGTCATGTCCTATTGAGTTGCTGTCAATGCCCATGCCATTTCCTGAAAATGTCGTTCATAAATAAGCAGACACTATAAAATGCAACCAGACAAGGGTAGTACAATTGATTGAAATGCCGTTTTATTCAACCATTCTAGCAGCTGCTTTCACTTAAACTGCTCCAAAGAAGTCGACGCTTCGTTAACAAACTTTGAAATCTCCTTATACGCCAATCTAGCAAATTCACTGCACTCATTGTATTAGTGTTTCAATGTTTATTGTCACAGAGTTCCTCAACTCCGGCATCTGGACACAAAACTAGCGTGTATGCCACACTGATGGGATGCCTGATGAATACGTGAGACACAACATTGCTTCGAGTCATACGCGTATGCTTTCATGTACACATAATCACAATCAATGGACACATTCCTTTTTACTGTGTGCGCGTAACATTTGTCGCTACAAATATGGAAAAGGGCGCATCGATTGCACAAACCAGAGACCATGTTCAGCTGTGCAAATTAAAGCAGGGCAGTTCAAGTTCATGCAACAGTGCACGTAATATTGCTGCAAGATTTAAACATGCACAAAAGGAAAACAAAATGCATTGGATTTTGTTGCATGGCCTCCAACTGCTACCACGTGGATTGCATGCAACAATGCGTACATGTGTTTTATTTGTGCACCAAAATGCATTTCTAACTTGGTGAAATGAAGCGCTATAAACGGACCAATAAAAAGAGAGACACAGAGGAGAAATGACAGCATTTTCAACTGTTTGCAGTAGCAAGGAGCACACAACCCTTAAATGCTGTTTGCTGCCAAGCGGCTGTCATTTCGAAACTCCGAATCCGTTATGCGTCATTTCAGCAATGGTGGCTTCAGCTTAAGACAATCCGTTTTCGATTAGGGGGCGTCCGAAGCACTCAATCACTCGATGGCCCCAACGGGCATTGCACAAAACAACCAACACGGAGGGCCAGGTGCCCCAAGCACCGCAGTGGTCTCAGCGGCTTACAAAGCTTCGATGCGGTCGCTAACCCCTGTCGTCACTTACACATGACAACATTAACGCAACTGATCATGCGGTGGACTTCATACGTGCGTAAATCTTTAATGAGTCCCTTTGCTGCAGCCCCAGAAAGTTATATTGTAAAATTATGCGTAACGCATAAAGCATGCGACTTTTCCCTCATTAATGCATGCGAGTCCGTAAGAAATACACCAGGTTATTTCGAACAAAGTGATTAGCTCTTGCAAGTGATTCCTTGTAACGTATTGATGACATAAATAACGTTAAAACTGAATTCTCTCTCTCTCCGTACATGTTGATTTTTTTCACAGTCTATCGATTTCTTGCGAATGCAGAATGTTCTTTAATTCAAACGTGAAGACAAAACGTTCCTGTGCCGGCGTTACCACTCACAAATAAAGTGGGCGTAGGGGGTGGGGGGTGGGATGGTATGCTGGCAGTGCAAACTAGCAATCTTGCAGCATCGCGTGAAAGCGAGATCAGCTGTGATGCATTTTTACTCCACTGCGCCTTTCAGTGTAGTCATCCCGCGCTTACCGCAGGAACCAAATATCGGTGGCGTACAGCCCGACAATCTCTTTCAGTAGCTATGTTCAAGTTGCTATGTTTGTTTGTCTACCTAAAAACTAAACGTGTAATGCTCCTACAAGATATCGAGCAGTGCGATTATTCAGATAATGCAGCACGAGTAATACAAACAGCGCAATGACATACGTGAAAGCAGAGGACTTTTAGTGCGCCTTCGCGGCCGCGAAGGCTTAAAAAGCGTTGGCACAGCGTCGCGTCTGAGCTTCTTTACGCCGCGTTCAAAAGCAAGTAGCTCAAACTGGTGTGGTGGGAAATGCTCCTGAAAGTGCAGTCATTTAAGCTGTATTAAACCGTACGCACAAATATTTGCATACGCACAAATATTTGTAACGAAGGTCACGTACTAGACGCGCGTTAGACGCGCGTTGTGTAGCGTTTCAACAAAAGCCGATAAATCAACTCGCCTCGCAAAGCCGCGTCGACGGCGTCGCACGGAAGTCCTCGCGTGAAATGTTTTGTAGCCACACTTCACGGCGTGCACTATTCCGGATGCCACGAGGTATGTTGTAGAGCGAAAAACCATCTTCTGCTTTGTTGCTGCAGCCTACAGCACGACAACCCGGCATTGTTCAAAAATTGGCAAGTACTTAACGTACTCAAGATCCACTGCGAAGCATGCTTGGCCGAGCGACTTCGCGCCAAATGGAACGCTCCTCTTCTACAGCTGATGTATTGGATACGATAAGGTCCCTAGTCTAGGGACCTTAGGATACGATGTCGTCTTTCGTCGCAGCAAGAATCCAACTGGAACCATATGCACATGCGCACTCGTTTTGAACCTTTTGCTTTATAATAAATATCACCACCATCCACTAATACCGTCACGTGCAACGAATTCACCTATCACAGACCTTGGATGGCAGAGAAAAAGAGGAGTAATCGAGAGAGTGAGGAGGACGGCTTGAGAACAATTAGTGACGCTACCTTGTTTCATCTGAGGACCTTAATACACGCTAGCGCAGGGTATACCCACTCGAACATGTTGACGATGATGGTGATGATGCCGTAAAAGTATGGCTCACACGCACTCTGCAGAATTGATCAGAAAATGAGTAGTTAGATAGAGAGGATCACATAATATGTGTAAATTTAATTAATTATAAAATGGTTGGAAGAAATTAAATTTTACTAATTGTGAGAATTGCAATAAAACTGCATTGCTTCGATTAAGACTATTTCTACAGGAAAACCGATACCCCGGTGACAATGACCTGATGGGGAGGCTCCCAAGGAGAGAATGTTTCTGGTGAACCTCCGCACCTTCTCTGTGTTGTTCTGTTCCCCTCCTCCATTCCGCCATCCGAGTTCCTTCCAGTGGGTACATGCCACAGCCTTTTATAGCATCGTCATCGTGGTCGCCATCATCATCACCATTTCTCATGCCTCACTGGTAGAGTGAGTCCCTAATCACTTGGCCATGGACAGCACCTCACTCATCTTCAGCGGTGGTCGCCCTGGCAAGGCGAGTTCGGTAGCGTCCTTCTTCGCCCTCACCCTGGCCTTGGGCACGCTGGTCGTCGCTGCGTTTGTTCTCTTCACGGCGTTCAGCGGCTGGAACAACCTGGCGCTCAGCATGAAGCTTCGTGCGCTCGACCCACTCGTAGAGAAGGGTGAGCGAGATATGCAGAAGCCGTGCCTATATTGTCACACGCATTGCTCATTTCACTTTTGCTGTGCAAGGAAGGCCAGCGATGCTCAGTGCAAACCGCACCTTCAGAGTTTAAGATCCTTTTGTCAAGGTTGCGCGTGAGACGTGAACACTCAGGCTTATTCCAGATTTTGTGCGATGCCCAGTGATAAAAAAAAATTGATGCGTGGTGTATATAAAAAAGCGCGTTTAAATTGTGATCAGTTTTGTCGATGGCCCACGCTCCGTTCGCCGATATCAGTGTACTGCGCCCACTGCTTGCTGTAGTTTGAGTTTCCCTTTCCTGGCCACAAGTTAGGCCAAGTAGCCTCATTTTAGACAAGCCGTAATTGCCTTCATCGACGTTGCGACTACGTGACAATAACCTATTACACAATAATCAGACAAAAGCGAGCCCGCTGATCTCGTTCACGACAGCCGCGTTGAGCGCAATTATGCTACGCTTCCTCAGTCATGCTTTTTTTTTTGTATTTGTGACCGTTATAGTAACGTTTTGCCCTTATGCTCACACTCGGCGTTGGTCCTGGAACGAAGCGCGTTGAATGGTCGTCGAGCATGACAATGTTTCCAGCAAAGTGATCTTTTGCAGCAACACACACGCGGCTCAATGAGGTCAACTGACCGCAAGTCGTCTACTCAGGAAGCCTATGCAAATAGCCACACTGTGTTTCAAGCCATTTGAAGAAACATGCAGTATGTGACGCGCCTCCGTATTCGATGTACACAGTTGTACACTTCGCCGCTGAAAGGGTTGCATTGAGCACGCTGCCATTGCACCTTTAAGCTAATAGACAGACGCTAATAATCGCCCACCTCCCTGATGTGCAACAATCTTTTACGGTGCTGGGGGCCTGTATGGCACTAAGCAATTTATCTGTGTTTTAGAGAGATTCCTCATGTTATCTCCTGACGTGAACAGAAAACATGTAAGCAGCCTTCTTCAAAGCAATTCCACTTCTTGCCGGTTGTGTTGACACATGCGTCAAACGCTATACTGCATTTGCATTGGTAAAGTCCCCTCACTTGCAAGAGCGTTGCATTTTTTATTATTGAAACAATATTGTGTAGCCTGATCAACATCAATGTAACCACAGTAAGATAGCATATGTTACAATCGCCTCTTCAAATAAGTATCTCGCTAGTACGCATAAAAACTTCACTCTGGATAAATTACGTGGTTATGAGAACGCAGCGACTGTTCTAACACAGTATCCTTTCTCCGAATATTCTAGCTGTAACGATTTCTTTGTCTAAACAAACAAAACATCAAATAGCGCTTGAAGTCATCCAATGCGTTTATTTTGTGATGTACATTGAAACATCGCTTTATCGCATTTCATATGAACTTCGAAGTCCTTGCTTATTTTTGGTGATAGATTGAACTCACAGAAAACAATATCAACTTCTTCCCAAAAAATTTCGTTGATGAGGTGACAAAACAATATTAATTTGTTGCACCATGCATCTCCGTTCACGCTAGAGCTCTTTGCTCCTTTTGTTCTCCGACTAATCTAGTTTAGCTTACACGAATAAAGTCCATCTTCACGATGGATGACAAAGCCTTCGATAATGTATGCGCACAGTGCGCATCACATTTAAATGTCAGAAGACCTAAATACCATATCTAAAGCCGATCACCAATTACATCTCTACTCTTGGTTATAGGAGCAACTTCTGCAATTTTTCGGTAGCGAAGCACGTGATCTGGTCCAATGGTCGAACTATACTTCCTCCAACTATGGTGGGAAGTCCTTCAGACTGAATAAGTAAGGTAATAGTGCTAATCTTGCTGCTTTCATGAATGCCATTTTTTCGCAGTACCCAGCAGCAACACTACCAGAAGAAGCAGAAAGAAGCCCAGTGCCTCGCCCTCTAATCTACGGCCACGCAGTTCTTCCTTCTTGTATGTTGGAAACACAACACCAGCGATAAAAGGCGGAGTGTCGTCGGTCAACGGTGCCGTACACACAGAAAAGGTACTGCCAAGTCAGCGCACAGCGAATGGGACCCCTATTTTTCTGACTCGTTTGATTAGTGTCTCTCAGTCAACAGCAATCTCGCACCTGTCGACGCCAAGGGCGTACGGCCTTCTTAGAAAAAACATGGCAAGCACGTCACTTAGAGTGCCCAAAAGAAAAGAGCCTACATTGCCAATGTTCACAGAGGTCTTTGAAACAGAAGAAATTGTTTGGACGCACGATGTTACGAAGGTCGTTAACGACTCGCCTCCTTCGTTAAGTGGAGGCCATGTTACAGTTGATCCATACGCTACTTACGGATCCGTGAAGACTCCTGAGGGCATACGGGCCGCACCGGAATTGAGCGATGGTTCGGAGTGGCTGGTCGAAGAGCTTACGGCACACTCGGAAGATTCGGGCATAAACGGTAGTGCCTTCTTTCTTGACCTGAACGACAGCAGTCCGGGACACCACAATTACAGCAAGCGTGTTCAACGCCCAATTTTCCTGCCAGAAGGTCCGCCACGCGAACACAAGCTTTTCGCCAGTAGCACGTCCAACAGTGAGCTGCCAGAGGCGTCTTCATCGCCACTGGTGCTCACGACGGCGTTGACGAAGACGCCTTCGAGTTCAGGAACTCCAGCTAGACAAACGTCGTTGCTGAAGAAGTCGACTACGAGACCGACAACGAACGGGATGCAACAACCAACATTGCAGAAAAGCCACAATGGGATGGTCGTTCAAATCCGCGAATCACGTCCCACGATGTCTTTTCACAAGCCCCATAGGCATGACGACGTGAATGTCACAGACTTACCAACCGCGACGGAATTCCTGTACGCAACGAAAAACAGGGCTGATCGTCATCGCGATACTGCTATTGACGATATGTGGACTCCAGCTTTGACCAGCCGCCAAGACCACGAAGGTCATGTTCCTCGTCTTTCGGAAAGAAGCCCGCCCGCTGACGATGCGAGCGTGCCGGGTTCCCCTGTCCCCTTGACGATGCTAGGAAATAGCGGGAAAGGTCACCCGACTTCCAGCACGTTTAGTTTGGTATCAGCCACATCGCTGAGGGTCCCTGATTGCGTGACGCCCTTAGTTCAGCCTTCACCAGCGACAATAGGTGAAACGGAGCCCTTCGTTGAAGATGTGGCAACTGTAACGAGTGGTGGCCTTGTGACAAGGTCTCGCAAGCACGACCCCGTCGTGCTTCGGACTTCACAGGGATCGACTGGCAATGATAGTCAGTATGGTACTACGCACAGAAGTCACGATCGTAAACTGAAGGTGGCAACGTCGAAAGCCAAGATACAGCGCGAAGCGATGATACGCAGTATTTACGATAATAGGCGCATTTGGAAATGGCCTACTTCTTCGAATTTAAATAGCACACTGCCTCAACGGCTGTGGTTGCATCACCTGGTCGCCGTCGTCTGACATACCTTACACCGGAGATTCTTAAAATGTTAGTTCGATGGTTTTCGGCGCCAGCGAACGCTGGAAAACTTACGGTGTTGACGAATTGGGGTGATTATTAACACTGTTATGTATACAAATACGAGAGGTAGACTCCCGCGCTTCTACTTTTGATTCATCAGGAATAAAGGAATCAAGCCGCCACTGGTGCTTTTTGTGGGAAAATAGAACTCAACCCCACATGGAAGTAGCATTACATGCCTGCGAAGCCATCTTGAACGCTATTAAACTGCCGTATACTAACGCATTCTCTTTCTTCTCTATTTGTCTGCAAAGGAGACACTGCCGAAACAATTACTGCCTCGGAATCACGCATATGTACGCTAGCTTAATATAGCTTTCTACACTAATTACCTACAAAAACACTATTGATAAATAACATACACCAGTGGCTAAGCGCTGTGCACTACTTAACTAGCAAACAAGAGAAGAAAATTTAACCTTACGTTCACGGAATAAAGCCAAGCGTCATCTATTACTGAGGTGAAAACAGCGCAATCACACAAGACGCCCGCAAGAGAAAAGACACGACGCACACAAACGCTATCAATTCCTCTATTCCATCGGATGTAAACGCTGAAGTTGCCATAATGCACATGCGCGCATGATAGAAGTTGTAAACGATAATGAAACATCGAAGAAATTGGTGTTACTACATACGTGAAGACAAGAATTCCTATTCAGACAAATTCAGTGACAAAGCTGCACCACTTATACAAAGTTGAACTAGGCCCAAATGAAGCTTTATTCATTATTCACCCCGGCAATTCACCTCGTAAGGTGTCGTGGGGCTGTGCTCGAGGATACTGGTTTGATTCCCGGCTGCTGCCGCCGTATTTTAACGGGTTGATTAGCGAGAAAAAATGTACGTACATGGATTGAGGTGCACGTTCAAGAACCGCAGGCGGGCAAAAATATTCTGTAGTCTCCAACAAAGACGGGTTTTATAACTGCATTGTATTTTGGGACGTAGACATGTGCGACTACATTACAAGGCGAAACGTCGCAGACGGCGCCTTCTACCTCTAGAACAAGGGCTTAATTTGTGCCGAAAAAAGCCTGACTCTTGAGGGGTATAGTTCTGTGGTTGGTGGACACCCCCGTGTCTTGCTTCACCGTCGTTTATGTAAATTTGGCTAAATATTTGAACGTTTTGGAAAGCACACTTTTCATGCTTCGCGGTAATCGACTGGAATATTTTGCTATTAAAGAAAGAATCCGCGAAATGTGCAGGTATAATCCTCCGGACTCCTTTCATAATAACGAAACTCACAAAGGAAGCTTTCAAACGTATTTCACCTGGAAAAGATGCTTTGCTCTTCGCCTTTGCGTGCTTTTTCTCGCTTTAAAGAAAGTACTGGAAGGAGGGTTCAGGGAATGAAATGATAACTTTAAAGTAGACTCTCACTGATCTGCGAAACAGTGCTTGCGAGATGTTGCGTGGTTGCGAACGCTTCATGCGTAAAAATGGCTAACAATTGTTGTACACAACCAATACTTCCCGCCTGTCTTTGCAGCAACTGCTCAAGCGCCGCTTGTCGTAGAGGCCTGGAACCGCCCTTCAACAAGTCGAAAAAAATCGCGATAGATGGCGGTGTCTTGCAGCAAAGTGATTTCCACGGGGCGCGAAGGATATTGTTTTCGGAAGGTGCATAAGACCCGCGAAAAAGAAACTACGAGAGAGCAGTGGTTAATTTTGTTAATCACCTCCCCTATAACTAAGCTGCTACAACGAGATCGATGGGGACGTGAAATGGAACGTTACATTACAGTGTAAATTTCTCTGACATGAAAACTACAAAGTTGTAACAACTGTGTATGCGGGGTTCTTAGGGTGCTTGGTCACTGACCCGATGGACGAGAGCTGGGTCCGCATTCGCGTTGGCCCATGTCGTTTTGGGATGCGAAACCGCGTAAACCAACCAACCATGTACGATGACATGGCCAGGCAGTTTCTCGACCGCCCTCTATTCAGGTAATTCAACTATCATACGCCAGTTACGAAAGCGGAGCTCTTGTGAACTCTCACTTGGCGCCTTGCACAAGCTTTTTTGCTAATACAGTTCATAGCTGTTATGAGACAACACGTTTTTTGTTTTGTCAGTGTTGTCTCTGCGAAAGATCCGTTATTAGGGTTACGGCTGTACATTTTTTGAATTTCAGCGTGTAACATGCCCTCATTAGCGCGCGCGCGCACACACACACACACACACACACACACACACACACACACACCACACACACACACACACACACACACACACACACACACACACACACGCACACACGCACACACACACACACACACACACACCAAACGCACACACACACGCACGCACACACGCGCGCAGTTGAAATCATTTTTAGTGGCTATGAATATTAAGCAGAAATGATTAGGATGCTCAATATTTTACAGAAATTCAGAAATGGTAACCTTTCTAAGTTAAAAAAGAATTGGCCCCGTATCTGCGTGTTACACTGCAAATGTCGTCGAAAGACGATAGTCTTGCGTCTGTAGAGAGCGAACAAAACATTTATTTGATGTTCTGCGCAAGATGATCGGTGAATGGTATTCTGGAGCCGCTGCTTTAGAGTGCCTCGAGCATGCAGCGGAGGCGAACGAGCGCATCAAGTCACGTCACACGAGAGACATGAGCGCTATCTGGCAGTTATCCTGGAAAATTAAGCTCGCGGCGTGCAAGCCCGTCTCAGAGGTGATAAGGTGTAGAACGCAAGGCGACGGGTAGGGGCCACCACCGTGTCGTCTTAGCAAAGCGTTGGAAACGCTTGCCTTTTCGTGCAAGCATTGCATGGTCAGTGCAACGTGACAAACGCTACGGTCCTTAGAATTACTTATGTATGCTTTTTCTAGTAAGATACACACATGCAGAATATTGACGTGCTGTTATGCGGGAGAAGGGCATCATGATGGGATGCGAAGCAGCAGTGGTGCGCACGGCGTTGACCCGGTTTAAAATATTCAACCGGGTTAAAGATGTGAGTGCGTCGATGTGAGTGCAGGATGAACGGTTTGAAGCGGTACTCGATGTCGCGAGTAAACGACGTCACCATTCGCGAAGGTCAAAGATTCACAGTTTGGGAGTTAGGGGGATAATGGTTCCACGTAGTGCGATTTCGATGGGCGAGTTAGAGGCTGATTTTGCCCTCATAAGAACCAGCGCGGAAGGGGAGCATTCGAGCCACATAGATTACGCGTGAGCTGAGATGGTGTCGGCTGCTAATTGCAAAGTTTCTTCAATTTGCCCGTCAGACCCATAAAAAGTCCATGTCATTATATCATCCACGTGCAAGGTATGCTTTAAGTGTGAGATGAGATTTAGTTTGTGGGCTAAGTAAGGGAGCAATATGAAGAGGAAGGGGGAGAGGATCGCGTGTTGAGGAATACCGACCTTGCCGAGCGTATAAGAGCCCATCCTGAGATTATGAATGTAAAAGAAGGCAGTGCGCCCAGAGAGAACGGCACGAACGTGGCTATAAGTTCTGGGGCCTACTTGTAGTGCGTGCAGTTGCCTTCAGATGGCGTTGTGTCAAATTCTATCGAAGGGCTTTTTGAGTCCACCGCCAGGATAGCATTAGTAAGACGGGGAATAGTATCGTCAAGCACGTCGTGCGTCATTTGGAGCAGGGCATTTTGCACAGAAAGATGCGCACGAAATCATATCATACTGTGGAGAAAAGTTTATTTTACTCAATGTATGTCGTCAGCCTAGCAAGGATTATAATCTCGTAGACCTTGGCAAGAGAATATGTTAATGAAATATTGGGACGAATATTGTCTATAGTGATGGGTTTGTGAGGTTTAGGGATAAATAGGATTTTCGCGTGTTTCCAGGAGGCAGAGAGGATACCAGCTTCTTAACATTCGTTAAAGTAGTTCACTAGATTAGATATGGAAGCATCATCAAGATTTTGCATGGTAACGTTAGTAATGTGAACTTCACCGAGTGCTGTATTGCGTAATTTGAATAAGGCTTTGCGAAATTTTCATTCAGGGCGTCGAGCTGGAGTCGGGGTGTGCTATAGGGTACTCGGGGTGTTCGGTAGCACGACCAGGTGTGGTATAGGTGCATTTCACCTCAGTAACGAAGGCATCGGTGTCCTTGCGATGTTTATGAGTGAGGCGGTGAATGCTAAGACGCCGGTGGTTGTGATCGGAGGAGTGTCAACACAGACAACACCAGTGTACACGCCGGCGGTACCGCCTATAGAACCGGAAGTCGCCGAACAGAGTGCGGGGATAAGAAGCTTGCCGAGCAAGCTCCTAAAATTGACATTGGCCGTGTTGACACGATTATTACAAAGGGTAAATATTACTGTTCACGAAGGAATTGAGCCCAAGTATTCTGATAGTCAGGTATTCTGCCGCAGAACCTGACCAGGTCTTGGAACCATTAAGGAAAAAGACCCAATGTAAGAGAGAGAGAGAGAGAGATAAATAGAGAGGAAAGGCAGGGAGGTTAACCAAGCTTGGCTCGGTTGGCTACACTACACATGAGGGGGGGGGGGGGGGAAAGGAGAATAAGCCGTGGCCTCGTGGTTGAGTGTCCGCTTCGGCTGCGGGAGGTCGTGGGTTTGAATCCACGTGCCGCCGAGGACCCACCGGTTCCAGAATTGGGCACAGGTGACCCCGGCTTGGCACTCAGCTACTTTCAGGGGTGGACCATCTGGAAAAGGAAGCCTATGCCGTTCAAATCCCGTCAAAACATGTGGCACAAACGTAATGTTCATGAAACGACAACTAGGGCCGAGCGTGATGAACGTAATGGCTGCTCAGCTACCAAATTACCTTAATGCTGCTGCTGAGGCAGAGGGCCGTGTCACTGCCGCTTTATGATAACGGACCGCATGGGGTGCAGCCTGACACGTCACCAGAAACAGGCGTGGAGAGCCTCTTTCTCTGCGCTGTCGTAGCGGCGCTACTGCTGTGGGACAAGCCCAGGCGCTCAGAACGTCACCTTGACTGGGTCCGCATGCTTCACGCAGTACTTTTCGTATAGATTTTATAGTCGCCAGAGTTGTGTCTTCTGTTTGTAAAATATTAAATAAAATCTCACCATTGTCTGCAATAACGCCAACGGGCTGACATGAAGTCCAATGGCGTTCCTTTGCAAACGAACTCATCTTGAGCCACCCGACCCTCGTTCAAGAAAACAAGCGGGTTATTTATAGAGTAGCCGCCTTGACTGATTTCGCTTGTTTTTTGTTGAAAGTTAGATTTCTAAAAGAAAATGGTTACGATTACTTGAATAATGATACATTAGGAGAAATATTTTATGGTGTATAGTATAGTTTCTACCTTCTAAAAAATAAGATAGTGGCTTTTACTTGTCATTGAGCCACATTAGGAACGTTTAAAGAAAAACCACGCGGAAAGCTCTGTGAAGTGGTATGTTCTCTTCAGCGTTGTATACGTTCCTCTGAAGCAAGAACGAAAGCTCGCTCCTTGTTCCTTCGCCATTTTAGAATGAGTTCTCGTTGCACGTCCTCAAAATGCAAAAGGAACTCGTTACAGTTGCATTTAGAAAAGTGGATCGTGACTTTAAATAACATTACATTTGAATATTTGATTGAAATATAGCGCCCGGATAATCTCGAGGGGAAACAAAGCAAGAATTGGATGTTGCTTTCGCACTGCACATATTTACGACTTTACCATAGGCGGCGGCAGGTTATATGTAAGCGTAATGAGCATAAGGAAACGTTCCTAGAGAAACTTTTTAGAGGCCATTGGCCACACTACCAGTAAGTCTACCAGATATTTTCGTGCTTGTCCATTACAAGTGCAACACATGTGGCCCTTGCTACATCGGTCTTCGAATGCGCAGTCAGAATACTGCACTTCAGATATCAACATCGTAGCGTTAAACAGCTTGTATCGCTGAAATTTTGGTGTAGGCGTTGGCGTTGTTAGTTGTGAGGAGAAATATGGGGTGACCCATTAGGGGAAATTCGAGATGGCCACGAATAAATAATAAAAAACACAGCTCGAGTGTTAATTGAACACAAGCTTTTTTGTAGCAAGCAGACGTTCTACCAAAAAGTCAAGGAATTGCTTGAGACTGTTTCAGAAAAGGATATAGACAAATATGCAATTAGACGAGTCTTCTTAACGCATTTTGTGTTGCTTTGCAGGTGTTTACCATCAGGCCAGGCGTCAACACACCAGAATCGCGCAATGAGGAAGGGGACTTATGGTTCTATAATTTGGCACATATCACCGCGGTAACAACGTGAACACATGTTTAAAGCTTTATTGAAATCAGTGATAATAAAAAAAACGCCAAAGTTCCACTTTAAGCTTCGCTTTGAAGAGCTGAACGCGATAGTGAAACCTGGCCCCTAGTGCGTTGAAATAGCATTTCTTCGAAGCGGCATAAAGAGCATCACAGTGCCTCACAGGTGGCAGCAATTACTCTTCCTGACCTCCGACCCCGGCATATCGCACCCACCCTCAGCTATGCGTATGGACTCGCTCCTAACATGTACAGATACTCTAGAACATCAAAGACTCAAAAGACGGAAACTTCCGCCCCGGGGCCAAAGCTCAGAAAAAATCTCAGGTAGCGTGGCGTCACCTGCAGACTTTGTTTTACGCCGATTCATACATACTGTCCAAGATAGATCCCGACACATACACACCACAGTGCAGGTTCTGCGTCACTGAAACAGCCACCCTGTACTACACAGCATGGGAATGCCCGCACAATCCACCTCTATAACCCAGAACACAGCACAACACTGTAGGGTGGGCGGCAGCTCTGTCCAGCTCGGATCCGAAGACCCAAGAGGCCCTCGTGAGACGAGCGAGGACAGCAGCCCGTGCCAATGGAATCCTGGACTAAGGAACCCACTCACCGACATTCCTTCCTCACTCGCAAATAAATGTTTTATTCTCTCTTTGTTTGCTTGATCAAAACCTCTAGAAAGGCATGATATGTTTTCCGCTAGATAGACATAGTTGTCCATTTTTAGAGCTGCTTGAAAGTTCCCGTGTGTTTTAGCGGCGATGGCTGCACTATCTCGGCCTTCTTCGACGTAGTCTGATGGACTCCCGAATGCGCCCACAAATCGCTGAATGGGCTCGTTTTCGTCGTGACACCTGTCTAACAAAATGCGTTAAGAAGACACCTTCCAGGTTGAATTCTCATTGGAACCGAAAATTTTATTCTGTATTTTATTTGTTTTTTCTCGATTTTTCTCGGACGGACGATTTTTCTCTCAATAACAACGGTGCCGACGCGGACGGTGGAATTTCTGCAACACGAGCCCTTTAACGCTCTCGCGTTAAAAAAACCTAGCGCTAAAGACACAGTGGGTCTTGAAACCCGGATCTGCTGTGTGCCATCCCAGTATTCTACCACTGAGCTACGCCAGTGCGTGTGACTTGTTGGCGAACCTAGCACCAAAGACACAGTGGGGCTCAAACCCGGGTCCGCTAGGTACCAACCAAGTATTCTATCACTGAGCTATGCTGGTGCTTGTGACTTGGCAAACTTGCCTTAGGCAGGCTTGATGTCGGGAAAGCAATCAGTTTATAACGACTTATAAAGCGTTTTAAAGCAGTGAAAGAATAACCAGTCGTCGCACAATGCGAATAGCGTAACGAGTGGGCCGTCCAATGCTTCTACCCATTACAAAAGCTTGTTCTTGTTCCCCTATAAACAGTGGCGCATATCCACTTCCGCCAGAATTCCTCATCGTCGTCAGCTATACTGCATGAACGATTGACACGAAGTTATCCGCAAGTGTTTAGTGGATACCATGCTTCTCAGAAGAAGGACGAAAAATAGCATAGCGAATGCCGCCCCACTACCCAAAAGAAGTTGTTATTAATGCCCTAGTGAGTATCGAGAAAGTGTGCTTGCAGTATAGTTACACAATAAGTGTTTCGAAAAGGCTCTGAAAGGCCGCTTTTTTTTAACTTT
This sequence comes from Rhipicephalus microplus, assembly GCF_013339725.1. Classification (NCBI taxonomy): domain Eukaryota; kingdom Metazoa; phylum Arthropoda; class Arachnida; order Ixodida; family Ixodidae; genus Rhipicephalus; species Rhipicephalus microplus. Next base: position 116,540,715 of record NC_051171.1, on the reverse strand, counting down.
TGCTGTGACTGTTCTGAGCCTTCCGCGCAGGTCTGGCGTTTTTTCTGCTTCATTATTTCTCAGAGGAGCTTCAGACTTGAAGCCTACGCTATAACATCGTCAACATTGTCGCATCATCTACTTTTCAAGAACGCATCAATAACCATCTGCAATGTTAATTTAATCATCACTGTTAGATTTTCTTCTTGTAATCCCACCCCTTATGTAACACCTCATGAATGGTGGTGGGGGGGGGGGGGGGCTTAAGGAAATAAAACTGAACTGAACTGAAAACTGAATTTTTTACCCATGAACTGGCTTGTGCTACTTTGTGCATGAAGTGTTTCGTTCACTTTATGTGGGTTCAGTTGCGGCTGAGCTTCGACATCTTCCTGTTCTGCTTCGTGAGCAGGTTTCAGCAGAACTGTCTTGTGCTGCTGATGCGCCTGCTCCTGACGATACTTCCGCAGAGCCAATGACTCAAGCTCCGGCTGTGCTTTATACGACCAGTGATGACTTCCGGGAGACTGTTGCCGTTCCATGTTTGCCGGAGGGGCATGAACCGAGCGTGGCAGCCAGGCCTCTAGAGGCAGTTCGTATTGCGCGTGCTGTAAAGGCGTTTCTACCGGTCGCGTTTGCACCGACAATGCCCGTTTCTCCCCTCAGAATGGTTCGTGCATCGGTAGCGCCGATCCATCCCCCATCGCAGCCTCATCACTGTGTTCCAGCCCCCGCTGAGCCGAAGGTGCACTAGAAGGAACGTTTATGGTCCGATTCCCTCGTTCCACTGGATCACTGTCAGCAGCGGCCCCTAAGAAGCCTGTCGTAGCACCGGTACAGGCGTCGGCACCGCACACTCAAACAGGGCAGTGGCTGCGTGGGCATCATCTTGGTAGAGAAGGGATGATGTGATATGGTGGTGCATTTGATAATGTGTCTTGCTGTGTACTGTTGTGTGAATACTATAATTTTTTTTTCATTCTTTGTGATGTATTCTCCAACGTCTATTGCGTTATATTGTGGACTGTGTTACGTGTACATTTGTTTGAGTGTTTTACTTCTCATTTCTCTCTCATTTTAGTGTAATGTGTATTCTTCGATGTCCTGTGCTGGGTATACTGTTCTATTGTATTTTATTATGAGTGTCTTTTTTTTTAGGGTGGGTTGGTGTGGTGTTGTGCTGTACTGTTTGGTTTCGTTTTCAGTTCCAGTTGCGAGGTGGCACCTCGCACGGCAGCGATGTACGTGACATGCACCTCTAGGGTGCCTTTGAGGCGTATGTGTACACAGTTGTGAATAAATGAGTTGGTGACGTGCTGTTGTTCGAGGTGGACGTTCTTTCTCTCGGTGCTCCGTGCCCAAGTCGTGGGTGGCTACCCCCGCCAGGGTCAGCGTGCTGTGGCGCTTCGTTCTTCTCCTTCGTCAGCGTCGCGGCCAGCTCAAGCTCGTCACACCATATAGCGTTCCCCCAAAACGCACAACTATTCATTCGGTGTATTTGGTTACTGAGCTAATTTCGTTCGCGGCGCCACGATTTCGAAATTTCAGCTTGAATCTCCAATGAGATCAGGAGTTCTTGTGAAACTCGTAATTTTTGGTGATATAATAGTGGTTTTTATGCATTGCACTGGCTCTCACCGCAATGTTAGTAGGTGATATGTTTACAGAGTACACTGTTGAGAGCTGTGGCAATGTATAAACGGCAATTTGCGTTATTGCATGCTATGAAACTCACGAGATCTTTTGCAAGAGGAAAGAAGGACGTGTAATGAAGCAAGATACTAACGACCAAACAAGTTGAATAATTCACGGTCGTATAATTATTGTGTCTCTTGTCCAACTCACAAATATTCTAAATAAACGAGCATGGCGGTGCGAAGGCATTGTAGTGGTCTGTTCAACATGTTCTGAAACATGTCCAACACAAGGCGACCTTTATTTCATGACAACGTGATCAAATTGTGTTTTATCTAGAGTTATGTACCTAATCAATAATTAATGAGTGCAATGCTGCAGCGTAATCATTCCTGTGGCTTGAAAGATGACAAAGCGGCACGATTCACCAACATCGATCACCCCTTCTTTCTCATTTGCATTGAACCGTTTGTGTTCTCAGATGTCGCTTCGGGTTTTCCACGAATAGGTTATGTGATTGGGATATTTCTCAGTGCCAAACAAGTTAAACACAAGAATGAGAGAGACACGACGGGCGCTTGTGAAAGCATTGTGAAGGCATTGTTTTGTGCATAAATTTCCCGATTGCCATGCACGATCTCGCCGAATTCATAGTTGTGTTAAAATGTTGTGACGACAGAGACCATTAGCTCTTGTCATGTTCTTCGCTACGAATTAAACATTAGTTGCAGTATATAGGGTACTTTGAAAGCTGTAGAGGCCAGATTTGAACAAGAAAAAGGGTAGAAACGCACCGTTCATGCCGCACGTCACGCTTCATTCCTTGCAAAAACTAATTTTTTCAAGCTTTAATGTGTTAAAGAACTTATGTTACCTTTCGGCAATTTGAAAGGCTTTTAAACTTTGGTGACATCTTCGAATTCTCGAGTCTCTGTACGAGATATTTCTTCCATATTTGCCGAACACGTATTGCAGTTTAGCTGTATACCGACAAAATATAGCAACGCATATTTTTTTTTATTTTAACCTGATAGAGTTCGAGAGCTCATGTCGCAGGAATTGCAGCGTTGGTGTCATTGGTTGCGAGCGAAAGATTATCATTTCACGCATGACCGAAAAATTGGGAACAATGCGAATAAAATAAATGATAAAAACCCCATGTCACAGGAGGGATCAAACGCGGGTTGTTTGGGTCCGACTGGAGATCGAACTCAGGTCGTCTTCGTGGCAGACGAATGTCCCGCTTCGCGACTACTGGCGAATACAGAGAAAATGATTCCCTCTTCTTAGAAATGAAGCAAAAGCGAAAGTAACATCTACACTTTAAAAATACACGCGTCCTGCATACATGCTTCACAATATACCATGAAATATTGCACCCATAATGCGTAGTACAAGCGTGCATCGCCATCGGGCCTCAGACCATGTGATTACCATATTGACTTCATGGCTTAAAGCCGGTTACCCACTAGAAAAGGCACACACACTGCTGCGCCTATTCTCTTAGCGCCACCTAGTGGGTACATAGCAAGTTGGAAAATGTTTCGTGCCATATAAAGGACCCACCATGAACAGGACCTCACTATCGTCTTCAACTCTTAAAGGCGAAGCTTTAGGGCTCCTTAATTTTGTTGTTTTTTTTTCTTCAACGACCTTGCCGCCATAGTTTACTAAATTAACTATAGAGGGGATTCTGGCACTGAGATCGTTCAGCGACCATGGGAATGATTGTTAGTACATGGATTTGCCTAGTCTTTGTACTTGCGGGCTGTGAATCACACTTCTGGCTTCGTTTAATGCGGTGTTTCAGTTTTCTTTTGAAGAAAAGAACAAACCCTTTTGAACGTCATGACCTGATTTGAAAGCCCCGCCGCAGTGGTCTAGTGGTTAAGGTACTCGGCTGCTGACCCGCAGGTCACGGGATCGAATCCCGGCTGCGGCGGCTGCATTTCCGATGGAGTTGGAAATGTTGTAGGCCCGTGTGCTCAGATTTGGGTGCACATTAAAGAATCCTAGGTGGTCGAAATTTCCGGAGCCGTCCACGACGGCGTCTCTCATAATCATATGGTGGTTTTGGGACGTTAAACCCGACATATAAATCAAACCTTATTTGAAATGGTAAGCCTAAAAGATTACGGTAATGAAGCGCAACCACTGAACATTTGCTGATTTTTGTTTCGTGACGAAACAGTTCTAACCCACACGTACACACACGGAACCAGAAAGAGGCCAGAAGTACGAAAATGAGACACATGTGTGTACTACCCATCATTAACATGCTCGCTGAAGCGCCGTGCGTTGCAGCTCCCATAGACACCAGCGCCAGAGTTACTTCTTGTGTATTATGAGAAAACTCTATGATTGCCGCCGTTCATAATCAGCATTGGTCGTCACTCACCCGACCTTGTGTTCAGGCAGTCCACACTGCAAAAAACTTGACGCATGGATGTTTTCCAGGGTCCAGTTCCTCGTACCTGATTTCGCGCTCCTTGTGCAGTCTAAGGAATGCAGGGAGCGTAGAAAAGAAAGCAACGAGCTCGACACCGCACCGTCAAGACTGGTCGGGACTGATATGGTGATCAGAAGGCTCGCAGTGTTCTGCCATTCGGCTCTGTTCAATGTTGTTCTGCCGAATTTTCATGGAAGTTCTTGTTTTTTTTAACACACGATGTGGGGCAGTCGGCGCATGTTATTTCGCACGCTACGCCCTGCGCTTTTTCTGCAGTTGGATGGTTTATGGGTCGAGGGATAAACCTATAGGCTGATGGTGGTGGATGGCCTGTGGGAAAAGTCCACCCCTGTCGTTTGTGGACTATTCGCAGCTTTCAGCTACGATGGTGCTGCCGTACAGCAACCAGTGAAAACTGTATTGCGGCGACATGGCGGAATAGTCGGCCAGCACAGGTTCTACCTAGTTCGGTTGTGGCGGTGATAGAACGAAAACTTTCCTGACGACAACGTGCCAGCCATGCTTCATCGTCGTTCTGTCGCACAACGCCTTGCGCTTACGGGAAGTGAAGTACGATATATTTCTTTGGTGCAAGGTTGTGGAACCTTTCAGCTTCAGTAATGGGCAAACGGACACATTTAGTTGAGCATACGTAACGAGGCCACGTTCGCAGCACTGCCACGTGAAAGAACTGCGCATGTGCAGTACATAACGTATCGATTCCAGAGATGCGCACGTACGCCCAAAACAAGACACCGCGTACGTAACACAACGGTCACTACGTTACGTTCTCGTGAGACCTAGAAGAAACAAGAACGAGAGTATGTGGACGCAGCGAAATTCGTGTTGCTTGACGTGGCCGTGGGACGTACATGAATGACATATGGTAATGGGAAAGTGAAGACATGCAAGTCATGCATGCCATGAGACGCCCATGGTGCACTCGCTACCCTTTCAATTACTTGATGTACAGTAAAATTGGCTTTGCTCGATGTGACTGCGTGACGAACGTGTATGACAGGTGCGGCCACCGGTGACGATATCGTTCTCGCTACATTGTAGCCTTCACCACAAAATGCATGTTCGTGAGAGTTTGGGCTTAACTTGTGCTCGCCACTCGTCCACTGAAAATGAAGAAGGGAACACGTAGGCGGAAAACATGAGGATGTCTAGACAGATCCAACTTATAATTGAGAAAGACTTCAATGAACCTTTGGAATTGACCCCAGTAATAAACGCCATGCAGAGCCACACGTTTCAGCTTCGCCGGTTAGCCATCCCTGTTGAGTGCCCAGATGGCGATTTTTATAGCTTCCTATCAACAATAAGCGAAAGCTGAAGGCACCCTATTTGCCTGAAGCTGCAGACTGCAAGTTCATACACGAAAACTAGAAACGGAAGCATGTCTTAGACAGCAGGACAGAATGCTTAACGTCGCGTTTCTCCAGTTTGTTATCATTCTATTCTGGTTAGTCACGTTTGTTTAGCTTTCTTTGTGCTTATTTAGAAGTGAAACTTCTCATCGGATATCACCACAACACGTTACAGAATGGTAGTGCATTTACTCTGGGAAAGCGGTTGTATTTAAAAAGAAAATTGTTTATTTGGCACTTGAAGCACATGTTTTTTTTTTTTCTTACGAATGTGCGCTCCGCTGAAGTAAGCCTCAGATGTTAGCTGGTCACTAGACAGCTTTTTTGGTAGCCATCAAATGAAACTCTTTCATCAGGTAGAAGGAGTCCATGCCCACTACGTCAATCGTTGCCTCACGTTTCTCAGAATAGGGCCCCTTGTCGGCGGTCAAGCTGGCCTGCGGTACCCCATTTTCATCCAGTGCTGTAAGGAGCATAGAAGAACGACGAATCACTCACCTTTATAGAGATCAAAGAGTCAGTGCCTCAGAAAATCTGGTGTTGGGATTGGTGATTTTGTCCAACCTTATTTATAACTTTCCATATGTTTCAGACCGTGTTCAAAAAGCCTCTAATGGGCCTGGTTGAGACCCCGGCCCCTTTGCGAATGGGTGGCAATGGCAGAATTGTCTTTACAATAAATATACACAAATTGAGAAAACTACTTTGATATAGCGCAGAAATAATACCGCACAAAAATATCTAAAAAATGAAAAGACTAAACGTATACAAACAAATGGTTCTAGTGACTACTATAGAAAAAAAAAGGCTCCGAGAGAATACCACATATCAAAGCTACACAACATGGAACTCAGACTGCGCGTGTTCCCGCAGGCATAAACACGTGCAACCAAATGGGAAAAGATTATAAACTCTTAATACAAACAAAAATAAATAAATAAACAAGTACAGCAACATGTTGGATAACAGAATAATAAATATTGTCAGGCAATAAAATAATACATCTATGTTAGGGGCACAAGCAGAATATTTTTTTTTTGATAGGGGGCACCTTCTTGATTTCTTGGGTAGGGGAAGTGGGGGGGGGGGGGATACGCTTTTAGAATGGTCGTTTTTCGCTCTCTCTGCCATGGCGAAAAACAATTGGTGTGTATGGACCCGCTGTGCCCCCCCCCCTGGATACGCCACTTATTCAAGAACGCTGCCGTGATGCAGTTTTGCAATGGTACCTCAAAATTTGTCGCGTTTTAATCCTGCCCGAAACTGTTTCATAAGCATTGCACTGTAGTTTTACTGTCAAGTTGACCTATTTCATGGGCTAGCTGGGTAGTTTGACTGCCATAAAAGAAGCATTTGCAATGGCCCCAACAGAACTTTTCTGTATGACGTGCGTTTTGTTAAAGTTGTCGTGCCCCAGATGTAATGACCGTATGTAACGTGAGGTAAAGCAAAGCTTTGGAGATGTAAAGTTTTACAGCCATAGCTAGCCAGGGACCCACCTTGATAAAATGCACAAAATTCTTGGTATTGTGGCTGATTGCTTTTAAATATAAGTCCTGAAAGCCAGGTGCTCACCGAAAAAATAATCCAGAAATCTAATCCACGATACGATAGTGAGTTATGAACTGCCCAAATCTGAATGTGATATGCCAGGACTTTTGTTCTTCAGGCCTCAATATACCGCTTTCATCTTGATTTGTTTGATTTATACGGGTAATACATGCCCCTGGAGATAAATTCATCAGTAGATGCTTTCAATGAATAATTTAATTTTGATAATTGTGAGTAGTGAGAAGGAAGGTTTTATCATCGCCGTTAAAATACATCTTTAGGCGCTTTTCTCTCACTGTGAGCGAAAAATTACGATGGATGAGAATAGTAAAATTGACTGTTAGAGCGCAAATCGAAACCGAAAATTCCGCGCGATAATCAAGTATTTTGCCCCAAAAGCATGTCTGTGCTTAAAATGGCTTCGGGAAAAGATTATATACGCGCCATGTCAGGCGAGGGGTCTCGTAAATAGATGCGTCTTTGCGTGATCTCATAGTAGCCGCTACGAAGTGCCAATTAAGTAGAAAATCAGAGATGATATTTCATTTCAAATGGCTCAGCCCCAATTCGTTATCATAATAATTCTGCCACAGCGTCAAAAAGCCCGCATTATGTAGGTACACATATACAGTTGAACCAACTTAAACCATACTGAAGTGTCCAGGAAATTTCATTGTTGTATAACCAAAATTGCTATAAACGGGTTGCACGAAAGAAAAAAGTACAACAGAGGGAACAAGTTCTTGTGAGAAAACTAATATCGGATAGCATATGCCAGCACACAGCATTGATAAAGTTGGCAGAGCTGCCGATTTCTCGGACGTGCCCGAAAATTGAGACGCTATAACGTGACCACTGGAAGCCACATAGAACCAATGCAATGCAAAGCTACAGATGCTGAAATTCTTCCAAGTCTTAACTGTTTGCTCAGACTGCATGTTTGAAACTGCCTTAAAAAAAAAAAAAGACCATGCTCTCGTGTCATAACCGATTTAAAACGTTAGCTTTGCCGCAATGCCAAACTACTTTATGAAGAAGCATATTGTGAATGTCAAGGTGCGCTGAGGTCTGTTGGGCTTGTAGCAAAGGTTTAGCAGCTTCAACTTTTAGTTTTCTTCTTGTTTTTCGAGGATATCGCGTTCCGTTACCTTTGGGTGCGGACACCCAACAGACAGATAACCGATAATACGGCATGTGCGCATTGCTGTAAGCGGGGATTTCACCATATAATACTAGGAAAATTCACGGAGCAGCTGCTTCCCATTGTTACGGCCGATACATTGTTAAAACCGGTATTGTTGTAGATGGGTTTGACTGTGGTTCCTTAAGAGAGTATACCGGTTACTCCAGTACTTTGTGAGATGGTCAAAAATGGCATAGCAGATGCTTCACAAACGTATTTGCCGTAGGTGCCTTATGAGAGTTCACACACCCAATGTGACGCGCACAGGGGTTTCTTCCTCCACTGCACAGTTAATGAGTTCACAAAGGAGTGAATAAGAAGGCGATGCAAATGGAGCAGTATAACGCAGTCGCATCGTCATCATCACGAGCCCGACTACACTCCATGCCGGGTAAAGGCATCTCCCATGTTGCACGAATCAACACGGTCGTGTGCTTTTCTCCTGCCACGTTATACCCGCAACCTTCTTGATGCCATCGGCCCACCTGATTTGCGGTCTCCGTTTTATGCGTGTGTGTTCTCTTGGAGTCCAGTCAGTTACCCCAAATGACCAGTGGCATAACATAACAAACAGTATAACCGTTTACGCGCTAAGTGCCTGGCTCTTGTCCACTTGTTTTTTTAGAGCGCAATGCTCTCGCATTACACTCTGGTTGATTTGGTGGGTTTAACATCCCAAAACCACGATATGATTACGAAAGACGCCGTAGTGGAAGGCTTCCTTTCAGGAAGCCCTCCACTACGGCGTCTTTCGGCGTCTCTCCACTAAGTGCCGTAGAGAGCCGCTTCCTTTCAGAGAGGATAATGTTGCATGATTTATCGGATTAACAGAAGCGTTTGTACAAGAGCGATATGGTGGCAAGTTACCCTCCGTGCCATCTGCATTTGCACTTGATGTCCTCGCACCACCATTCTATGTTGGGCTTTCCAGCGTAGATGTCATTGCACGTTTCCTCGCACCCAGTAATGTTGCACTCTGAAAAGGCAATGAACGTCAGAATGTGTGATGCAATGACGAGAACAGAATTTCCGAATCTTAGCGATCCCACACCAACACAATATACTTTCTCGACCTTGTTTCCCGGCAGTAGGATTGATATGTAGCTAGCAGAACAACACTAATACGTAGTGGATGTGCAGTTAGAGGCTCTCTATTTAGACGTTTCGCAAACTGGTCCAACGAATTTTTGATGAAATCGTCTCTAAGCTAGAGAACTTCACTAGTTTGTTGATCACTTTAGCCCAATTAAGACATTGTACAAAACAAACTATTAGTATCACTTCTCCACGCGATATATAGTTACCGACATGCATTTGGTGTCGTCACGGATTCTCTGTCGAATTTCTAAACTCTTTCTAGAGTTAGCCAAGGCACCCCGTATACACTCGTATATAATCGCCCTTGTGTATATCAAGATGTATTTCAAGATACGTCATATATATAATTTTATCAAACCGGTATTCCTCACCTTTTTTTAAGTCCAGCTTAAAATTCGCGCTTTAGGCTGTTTATTTTCTGTCTTAATTTTTTTATGTTTTTTGTGAATAAGCCAACAATTTTGTAACTTCAGTGAAATTTCTTTTTCACGTAAACACGGCGACCTAAACGTGCTGAGGAGATATTCTTTATATTTGAGCATACTTGAAGATTTTTATAATCTCTAGAGATCCTAAGCTCTATCCAAGTTATTGCAGGCACATTGATAAAGATACCCCATTGAAAAAGTTAAAACATAATGAATGCTGGTTTTTATTATTTGTTGCAATGTCTATCAAGATAGCGGAAAATTATTAAGTATTTCTGCAAAAGGCACACTGCGTTTAACGACAGCCCAGATTATTTACTGTGAAAATAAATAATGTATATGAGTAAGAAAAGCTTACTTCTGTTCCACTTGCAGACGCAAAGCTGGTCTTTACATTCGTACGTTAGGTTGGTCTCATCATGTGCTTCTCTTCGCATGTGTTTTGACATGAGTCTGCGTGGCAAACTGCGTAGGAAAACAAGTTAGCGCCACCAATTAGCCAATGCGCCATTGAACTTCATTGAGAAAACAACACAGAAAATGTAAAAAGAGAACGAATCTCGGCTTATTTTTTTTTATGACGAGAAAAAATGCGTCAGATAGCTGCAGGGCACTGAATAAGAAAGCTTTATTTGAAGCTAAAATCCGATGCTTCTAGTTCGGGAAGTATTCGAGCTGTAGAAAAAAGGCGATCGAAAACAATGCCTTAGGACGAGTCAAGAATACTTCCTTAAACTGCGTATAAATGCGAATACATCGAGCATGCTGGACTGCGTGAAAGAAAACTTTTCGCATAGGTGCTTCCGTGTTTCTTACAGTAGTTATCGTGTTGCCATTATAAAATATTTGTCTGCTGGGGCATGCACGGCAAAAAATTACAATCTGGTAGGAGGATCCTGCTGGGTTATAACCATTTCATCTTTAAAATGGGCGCACAATGCATTCATATCTATATGAGCGTTAAAGGTTGCAGCCACCACACATTGAAACGCAGCCAGCGGCCGCGGTAATCGTCAAATGCACGACCTAGGCAGACTTGATCAATGATGTTCCTAATGAGCTAACGCGGCGAGAATCTATAGATATGTTAGCTGTTACAGACGTACGTTCATGTTTACCTGCATGGAGGAAGCAAAAAGCTGGCAGAGAGCGTCACGGTAATTCCGCTAACACTTTTCGGCAAGCCAACCCACTTCTCACAAAACCCTCCCCAACAGGTGCGCAGTGCCTCCTGGGCCGGATTACGGCCACCCGTACGCACAGTAGACGCAGCCGAAGCGAGCGACAAATATCAGCGCTTATGTGTGACATGGCAAGTGCCTAATATTTTTACTGTGCTTCAAGGATCGATACGAATCGTCAACACCACTTGTCCTCTTTGATGGTTCTCCGCATGCCCACTGGACTCACCGAAGAGAAGCCACCTTCTTCATCGCTTATGGCTAGGAGTGGCATTTACAAAATCTTTATCCTTTGTCATAGGAATGACCGACAACGCTCTCTGCGATGCCTGTCATTGCGAAGAGACGCTACACCACATCCCGTGTGACTGTCCATTGTATGAAATCCAGAGACAGTCACTGGCGTCTGCTTTTGCGCGCATCGACAACAGCCAAATGTCTGTGGACACTATTCTGTCAAGTGTCCGAGAGAAGACATTACAACAGAAGGCGACGAAAGCTCTGTTGAAATTCCTGCGCGACACGGACTTGAACAAGCGACTGTAATAGCAATGTCACACACCGCGAAAGACAAGACTGGACTATGACTGAGTGTGCGCGCGTGTGCTGCCGAATGTGCTGTTTCTATCTTCCCTCTCCGCTCTCTTTCATCTCCCCCATCCCTCTCTTATACGCAGGGTAGCAAACCGGCTGCCTATAGGCTGGTTAACCTCCTTTCCTTTCTTTTCCCTCTATTTTTCTTCCTTCCTTACTGTGCTTCAAGATTACCAGATAACACTCCTTCTTAGTTCTTTCTTCCTTCACGTTCACCTGGCAAAAAGTTCTAAGAAACAAAGAACTTGATTTCATCACTGGGCATCTATCTAGCTATCTATCTATCTATCTATCTATCTATCTATCTATCTATCTATCTATCTATCTATCTATCTATCTATCTATCTATCTATCTATCTATCTATCTATCTATCTATCTATCTATCTATCTATCTATCTATCTATCTATCTATCTATCTATCTATCTATCTATCTATCTATCTATCTATCTATCTATCTATCTATCTATCTATCTATCTATCTATCTATCTATCTATCTATCTATCTATCTATCTATCTATCTATCTATCTATCTATCTATCTATCTATCTATCTATCTATCTATCTATCTATCTATCTATCTATCTATCTATCTATCTATCTATCTATCTATCTATCTATCTATCTATCTATCTATCTATCTATCTATCTTACTTCCCCTGTGCGCTCTGAAATTAGTTGTATACTGCAAGGCTAAAATTTTTGAACACATTAAGTGCCAATACACACTCTCGAACATCGCCACAAGCCACAGTTTAATTAGATCGAACACTAAACTTCACGCGTACAACCGAGGGCCTCGTTCCCTCGCTTGTCGCGGGTACGTACGGTCCCGATGGTAGCAGCGGCAGCTGCCTTTCGGATCGCACCACCCTCTGTAGATGTCGTGGTCCGAATTTTGAGCCTGTTTTGAACAAGTGTCATTGCACGACTTTTCGTCGCAAGCCTCAGTGCGCCTAGAAAAAGAAATCATGAAGTAAATGGGAGCCTTCTTGCGCCCATGGGGGTGGGCAAAGCTTGACGTTTGTATGCCCTACGTAGTATATTTAAATAATACCTAAATATTAACCATTCAATAAGTATTCAGTAAATTATTATTTCTCTGCATTCATTCTGTGTTATTTTAATAATATTTATTGTTTGCAATAATTCTTTCTTTTATAGTTTAGTTATTGTTTAATTCTTTCCTTAATTCTCTCACTCGTTCTTTCTTTTGGTGACAATGAGAAGTGCTCCCTCTTAACGTGACCTTCCTGCATATCCATGAGCTTGAGATTAGCAGCACAACACTTTTTTTGATACAGGAAACAACGACACTCATGCGTGAAAACAATGATAAGTCACAATGAAAGGAAAACAACAAAACGCAGCCACTTTAAATTATAAGTGACCTCAATAAAACACCAAACTGCGCCGCATCGGAACGCCTGAGCACCGACCAACCAACGATTGATGGAGCGTGAAATACCGAAAAAAAGTGGCACATACAAGTAGCCACGTGACGTGCGATCCTTGCAGGGCCACAGTTGTGCACAGGTGCAACTCTGCACACTCTAGACGCCGTACTTTACGTGAGAGAGCGAGCACAATTTCATTCATCAAGGTGTGTGAGGGGTAAGGCGAGGTTCAGGCTGCGTATGCTGCCAGGCCGTCCTTAGCGATGGTGTCCTCAGCTCTCGCAAGAATCCAGGTATGGCTGTCTTGGCGTGCACTGAAAAGAAAGGCCTGGCATTGCTCCTCGTCGTGGGGTGGCGAAACGAGGTCGGTGGTCGGCAGGTCCTCCGGGCAAGCCTAGAGGATGTGGTTATCCTCTAGGCGCTTCTCTGGGTCGTTTTATTAGCAATATTTAACTTCTACCTATCTTCAGCCTTCGCTCGGGAAATCATTTTCCTCATTTACAGAAAAAAAACCTTTCTATGAGCTGCTGTCTTGTGCCTTACACCTACGCCTAGAGTCGCATACAAAATGTGGGTAAACATTTAGATTTGTAGATATCATTGTGTGCATAGATTACCCTGGTGGTCCCAGTATTTATGGTGCTCGGTTGATGATCTGAAGGTGATGCGATTGAATCTCGGCCTGCAGCGACCACCGTTGCAATGGGGGCGGAAGCCTGGACGGCCTATGCACTTAGATTTAGGTGCGCGTTAACGAACACCAGATGGGAGACGCCTTTAGCATTTCATTAGAGCCATTACAAATTGTCGAAATGAACTGCCTAGGAGCGGTGATAATGCACTTGATGATTCGCGTCTGCAATTTTCTGCGGAACGGTTCTATGAGCTAGTTCATGGCTCTAGAAGCCTGGTTATCTTGGTGTGCATTAGCCTCAATCGCTGAAAGAACGCTCCGACAGAATAAAAAGTGTGACGACGTATCCAGCACTAACGCGAGTCCTCTTTTGGCGAGGCCCAAGTAGTGGTCACTCTCCCATCCACCACGTTGCGTGCAATCTTCAGAAAATAGCTGCTCGAGACAAACACAGGTCGCCTTTTGAGCTCTCAGAAAACTGATTGAGTCTGCGGAGGAAAACTACGTCGAACGAAGAACTTGAGTGCAAAAAACATTTTTTTTTTTTTGGTGAGTGGAAATTGGTTGTTATTTACCGCATTTTCTTCTCCAGCAACCGACATAACATTGGGCCCACGGGTTTCTTTTGTCGAGTCTTCCGATGTTCTTGTTCACCTAGCGATGTCTGTTTCGACATTGTAAGGGCGGCTACGACACACCATATTTTTATAACCCTCCTTTGCATACCACCAATGCAAGATTTGAAAGAAAAAAATCCACGCATCTCCACGATGTGAATCATAAATGGGCGGAACGGGTCTGAAGGTCCATATGTAGATGTTAAAGAGGCGGACTAGTATAAAGGATAGACCGATAGACGGATGGATGGACGGGCGGTTCCCCGTGCGGACGGATGGACACACAGGTGGACGAATGCATGGTTGCACAGACGAATAGATGCATGAAGAACAGACGGACAAACGGACGGCGCAGGTTATTATGTATGTGCTGTCATATACTTGATTGATGTACATATAAAGTTGGTTTTTACCACAGATTTCGCTTTTTGTTTGTCCTGGTCTCAGTTTCGGTTGGTGAAGCTGCAATCTTTGCGTTTACAGTTCAACGTGCCGTGAAGCAAATTTACGCATCGACATTCGCGTCTATTGCGCATTCCTACATTGGCTCCAAATTTTCTTAATATTTAGTGCAGGTTGTACGCGAGAAGTTGTGGTACAATAATGTACTTCTGCGCTTTCGCATCACTCAAACAAACTGTAAAGAATATTCTGCGCGGCTTTTTTATTAGTATGGTTGAGGCTTATACGTCGTATTCCGGAGACAGGAGGACATAAAAATCGGAAGTAATTCGTGGGCCGTATGTTAAAACCAGAAGTAAATAAGGAGCCATGTTCGAAAAGCCGGAAGTAACAATAATACCAAGAGTGCTTAACCTGTACTACTGTTGCCTATAGTTATTTTACGTTTTGTTTTTAATTACGTCAGATTGGGCAGGATGCTGCTGAATTCACGGTAATGAATAGGGGCCTGCAGAACTACCACGAAAGCATTATATTAAAAAATAATAAAGCGAAAGTCGCACTGTGCTTACGCCAAACTTGGTGCGCCGTGGCTCAGCGCGATGCAGAGGAAGACGAGCGTCAATGTATACGCGAAACGGAGCATGGTTAGCCCAACTTGTGCCTCTTCCTTTCTTATCCCGGAATCAAGCGGCTGCAATACAGGAAAGCGTTGACACGTCCGAAAGTCCGTAAAGATGTGCTCAAATCCAATATAGTTACTAACTTCACACGCTTTATGGCTCAGTTCTATCATTTTGATCATAGGCTTCTTTCGGAGCACCTAAATCATTGTTCTCATCCGAACAACAAAACACGTGACCACAGCTGCTGACTTTTCGATGGAGGAGCGAAGAAGACATTCAATGAACTTGACTCTTAGGCGTCTGGTACGGAACCCCCAGTGATTAAAAGCACTCTCAGACGTAATGAAGTCATGGTTAGAGGCACGAAATACTTCCATAATACATCCATTAAGCTTACTCCATGGAGCAAGCTTAGCATAATGCTGTCACTAGTATGCAATCATCATATGAATGGTTTAAAAACTGCCAATGTTGAACAATCTCTGATTTCAAAACAAAAAGTTCATGTCAAACAATGATGGACATTGAACCAAACGCAGTGCGTGGAGTGTCTACGCAGTTCCACAACTGTTAAGCTACTGCGGCCATTTTTTTCGCTCATGTTATTCTCGGAAAGCATTCTGCGGCTACACTTGCTCCTTAAGGACTTAACGTGACGGTTGTAATTGCGTACGCAAGACACCCAACGCTCGCGGAGTCTGCGTCACAGCTCTTATCAATTATGCCCCTATTTTATTCTCTCCCTATATCTCTCTCAATTAGGCCCATCCCTTATTACTGTGGTGGCCATGATCTTGAGGTCACTGGTGCGCTCACGGTTTTAGTTCGATAAGGGACACCATATGTGACCTGAATGCACAAACACGATCGAATTTATTCTTACCTGTATACCCGCTCGTGCAACTATAGTTAACTGATCTGTTGGCAACAGTAGTGGTGGGATAAGAGTACTCTTCCCCTGAATTACCACACATAATCACGAAAGAAAATAAATACTACACAATGTTAGCTGCAGGTTTGGTTCTCGAAGTAAAAGGACTCCGAGTGAATTGTACTGCGCAAATTTTTTCATTGTGATGAGTTACAGTCCGATTGCTGCACTGGCACGTTCACCCTAACCCTAACTCGGCACACCCGATAGCTGCGTTCTCTACTGCCAACATAATTACGCATCCTAGAAACCAGTTACAAGTTTGCTGATACTTGTCAAACCATGAAAGCCATCGCGCTCGGTCAGTAAACGAAAACTTACGACTGCGGGTAACTCAAGCTTGCGTTACCAAATCGGGGCAGCTGAAAGGCACACGCTCAGCTTCTACGTGGTCAGGTACACTGACGGAGGCACTGGCGCTTGCTGCTGATGATGATCAACCTCACGCAGTGGCGCCCACCCACTAAGAGGTAGCACCGAAAACTGGAGCCGCACAGGCAAACTTTTGACTGCTATATGATGTGGGCATCAGCATCTTCTAGAGTAAAAGTGTCTTGTAGTTTAGGCCGTGTCACCAATCTCATGAGTACTCAAGGGGTGTGAACATCATAATGCTCGGCATGGAGGATTATGAGATGGTAATTTCATTTCCTTCCCCGTGATCATGGTTTACAATGACATGAAGTAATAATATGTTGAAAGAAGTGGGGACTCAAGTGGGCATTAAAGAACACGATGCTCATGCATTATCAAAATACATTTTAGAAGAGGAGATGTTTAAGCCAGCCGTAATCTATTTATTTATTTATTTTAATATCCTCAAGAGTTCCTATCATAAGGGACATTACATAAGGGGTGGGCATACAAGAACTGGGAAAGGCAAGTGCATGTGCAACAAAACAAAAAAAAAAACAAATTTAGGACATAGCTGAAGCGGTAATCTGTTCAATGAACGAAAATTACGCGCGGTGATGACGTCACCAAGTATTGACTAGCAGCTGGTTACAAAGCTGTGCGCCTTCTTCATTGTAGCTCATACACTGTTTCACTACCAGTCTTCCTGCCTAAACACTGCGCGAAAACACACCGTCATGCCAGACGTGATGCCAAGGGCAACTGGGCATGCATAAAGCCGGCCTTGGCTGGCTTGCTAGTGACGGCCGAGCATTGACTAGCAACCGGTTACAAAGCTGTGCGCCTTCTTTCTTGTAGATCCTACACTGTTTCACTACCAGTCTCCTGCCTAAAGACTGGGCGAAACCACACAACCACGCCATACGTGATGCCAAGGGCAACAGGCATTCATAAATCGGCCCTTCGCTGGCTTGGCAGTGATGACCGAGCATAGACTAGAACCGGTTGCAAAGCTGCGCGCCTGCTTCGTTGTAGCTCATACACTGTTACAATACCAGTCTGACTGCCTAAACACTGCGCGAAACCACTGCGTTGCGCCAGACGTGACACCAAGGGCAACTGGGCATGCATTCCTTCGGTCCTGCATAAAGCCGACGCTTGGCTAGCATGGCAGCGGTGGGAGGCAGCACGCGTATGGACAGGACCAGACCTAAAAAAGGTTTGCACTGCCGAGAAGGAAGCCGTTGACCGGAAAATACGGCGTTCTCCAATGTGAGACTGCAGGATTGGGCTCACTGAAAGTAGTGCACAACCGGGCCGAAACGGCTTTATACCCATGTCACGCGGCATCTGTAATCTTATTAGCTGCGAATGACATTTGTCGTTAATGCAATTTTGGTTGCTGCCCACGGCATAGTGAATGACATTTACAACAAAGGACATTTGTCCGTTGAACGTGTTCGCCTGTTAAAATAGGTACCCTCTCTCTGTTCTCCACTGTGCAACATTCTATACAGAAACTCGAACACTCAGGATCATGTCTTGTGCCGAAGCAGCTCCCTGTTGCCCTTGTCCGACCTGCCTAGGTAGCTTCCAGCTAAATATGAAGACACTTGGTAGCGATAAAACACTATGCGCCTGCGACAAATTGCTGTAGCGTATTTTTTTAGTGTTTTAAACCTAGATGTAATCTTTACAATAATTTGAGAATTCGGGAGTCCGTAGCCAAGCCTCTACGATAAAAAAACTTCATTTTCGAAGCTGGGGCACTCCCAACATGTTCGCGCCATCCACTTCTTTGTCGTCTTTTACTTATTGTGACAACGGCACAGAGGACGCACACCGCCGTGATTATGCTGACGGTGCAATTGAAGTCATTATTACTTAATTTTAACGAGATAACACGCAATGACGCAACCCGGCTGTGGTGAGAGCACCCGCTGCCAGCAGACGGTGTCGGACTAGCTTCACAGTTAAAGGGAGCCACCTCCGCCACAGTGCAGTACTACGGTGCTTGTCTGTTTACCCGAATATCGCGGGTTTTATCCTAGCGGTGGCGGGTGGCATTTTAATGGAGCCAACATGCTAGAAACCCGTCTACTCAGCGAGGCCAGTGCGCGTCAAAAAAAAAAAAAAAAAAAAAAAACAGGGGTTCAGAGCCTTCGAAATTCCTCATTACAGTATAGGTGGCTACAAGGTTAGAGCGTCCGCTTGTAATGTGGGAGGTAGCGGGTTGGACTCCAGTGCCGACCGGGGAACCCGCCGGTTTTCCTCAATGGGTGGAGGAGTACACTGACCTGGCACTCGGGTCTTTCTGGGTACCCATCACGAAAGGTAGCCCCATAAGATTTCGCAAAAACCCCTGGGGGTACTTTAACTACGACAGCCTGGTGAAATAGTTGAGCATCTATACCGCTACTATGGATAGGCCGAGAATAAGCTGCCGCCAGACACTTACTGCCTAATAGGCACAAGCGCTTTTCTGGCCTGGTGCTAGCCAGAACGAAGCTATTGTCGCTTGGAAAGACACGCACCATATGGGCAATTGGTGGCGTAGGACCGCCAGACCTGAGCCTAACGTGATCCTCCTCCTTTTTTTTGCACATAGAACTTATAATATTATTGAAGCACGCAAACTTAATTTAGTGTGACTGTGATTCAAAATTTGGATTGTTTATGTAAAATTCTTACAGCATTGTATTTGATATCAAGAGGAAATACAGCTTCTAAATACTATTGCTATGCTATTATTGGCAACTAAGAGACAATAATGTGAAAGAAGTACAGGGGTTGTTATTGGAAGTAATCGTAATATAAATGTGAAGAAAGAAAAGTAGACGAAAGATAACTTGCACTAGCAGGAAGGTCACAGAAGGTTTGTGGTTCGAGGATGCTTAGATGGAGACCAGTTCCTAATAAATCAGGTATTTTGTATGTTCTGTACTTGGAGTGATTCCTGGCAACTATCCACGAACCTAACAAAGACAGTCTCTATGACTTTTTCCAATAAGTTTCAGCCGTACGCTTTTATTACGTTTACAGTGGAACTAATATTGCACACGTTGATGAGTTAAATACCTTGGGGTGACCCTTCACACATAACTTAAACTGGCAGAACATATAGATCGCATCCACTCGAAAGCCCTTCGTAAATATTCTACTTCGATGTGCACTGTAGGATGCCACTAAATACTTCAAATTAACTGCATACCAAAACCCTAATCAGGCCATCTTGGAGTACGCATCGGTTGTCTGGTCCCCATACTTCTCTTGTGACGTAGCCAAGTTGGAATCTTTGCAAAGAAAAGCCATAAGGTTCATATACAGCAGATACAATCGCCTCTTCTCTCCTTCTTCACACGCACATAATTTATCACTTGAAACACCATCACAGCGACGCAATTGCGAACGGCTTATCACTTACACAAAATTGTACATGAATCATCAGTAATCACGGCCCCAGTTTCATTTGTGAAGCGTCCTACTCGAGCTACCCGAAGTTGTCACCCCCTTAATCTTATCTCTTTTTGCTCACGTTTAAATAGCTTTAAATACTCCTTTCTCGCATCCACTGTCGAACAATGGAATGGTCTAGGACGGCGCACTTTGCCAGTTACCTCGCGCTCAATTCGCAGTAAGAATTTATCAGCCGTGCCTCTGGAGTCCTAAATGAGTGGTGTGCTTTTGTATTCTATATTTTTTGTATATTTGTGCATTAAACAAGTATTGTCTGATGCAATGTGATTTACTACCCGCGCACTTGCATAACTTTTATATGGTTCTTAATCCACGTAATTTAGCGTTAATTTTGTATGCTAATTTGTTTCATGTTATGCCTGATTTCCAAGCAAATTCTGTACCCACCCCTGCAATGTCTCTCAGTGACACGGCAGTATTTGTAAATAAAACGTTAAGTTGTTTGTTGTTGACGGGGCCGCATCGTGTTTATTCTTATTCTTAATTTCTCAGTATTATTTTACACTTTACCTTCCTTTTAGCGGAAGATGAATGTGAAGTCAGAGACCGAAAGCAGCTAGCGGAAGTGAGATGAAACTGAGAATATGGCCAGAAGTACGACGTCTCGGATCGAATTGCCAATTATTTAAATTTGTAAATAAAAAGTTAAGTTGTTTGTTGTTGTAAGGGCCGCATCGTGTTTATCTTTATTTCTAATTTTTAGTTACTATTTTGCACTTTACCTTCCTTTTAGCGGAAAGCTGCATGTGAAGTCAGAGACCGAAAGCAGCTAGCGGAAGTGAGAGAACCGAGATACTGGCCAGAAGTACGTCGTCTCAGATCGAATTGCGAATTTATCAATGCCCTGTTGCTCTTTTAGCCGAATTTTTTTTTCCTTTATGAGTATTTTTCTGTAAGAAGTCGGACACCGGACGTCATTACAGCACTTTGCAGTACGGAGGCTGATTTCGTTTTATTACCCTATATAAAAAGCAAACAAAAACAAATTTTTCATTACTACTTTTAGTACATTTTCTTTTCTTTTTTCACCAATGTGGGTACAACAAGGATAGCCCGGTGATGTGCCAGTCACTTCTCGGCCTTTCTGGCAGCCGGGTACTGAAGCTCTTTCTCGAAGTAGAACGAGTCTCTCTCCACTGGGCGGATTGTCTGCTCGCGTTTCACGCCATAGTTCTCGGTGCTGGTGGTGACTGTAGTCTGCTGGCCTTCTTTAGCATTTCGCTGCACTGAAACAAACATTGAACGGCCAAGTCGTTTACGTCCACACTCCTTAAAGAAAGTGCCACGATTTGCTCATTGGCGGCCGTCCCTAGTGGACGCCCGCTTCGCTAAGTGGACAATATATTCTATGTATCTACTCTCTGTTTTGCTGATCTAATGCTTTACTCCCTTCCTTATGCTGAGCAGCGGTACTTCCTTGTGCTCCACAGAATACTGCACCATGCTTCTCCTTCGGAGCCAAGTCTTTGCTTCACCGTGTCTTACAACGGCATTAAACACGTCGCAATGGCCTCCAGCAAACGCAGAATAGGCGTAGTAGGCGTAACGTGACACCATGCGATTCGCTGCATTTAGTGTGAATACATCGTCATTAGTGTAATGTCATTACCTCAAAGCTTGTTGGAGACTTGCTCGTTATTGGAAGCATCTTCGTAGCGGTAAGTTAACTCAAAAAGACACCAAGGGGCTTTGGGAGTCACTAAACAGGAGTAATAAACACTCTCGTCTTATAAAGACTGCTTTGGTTGTGTTTAACTGCAAACTCTGGAGACCGTTTCGTGCCTTCCTTCAGCTCTGCATAAGGTCAATGTTGCAGCAAGACAACGGGGACTGGTCGTGGAAATGGGTGAAAAAGTTGCGAAATTGCCAAGTGGTGCAACTACGGACATCGGCAATTACAAACGAAAGGAAAAGGTAGTTAAAATGCCTAGTCGTGCAACTACTGATGCTGGTGAAGAGGCCACAAAGGTTCTTTCATTAGTAAACTTGCACCTCATGATGGCAAAGTAGCATAATGCAGGACAATAAGTACGAGTGCAGAAATTAATAATGAGTGCAGCTGCTGAGAAGCAGCTGCACTCATTCGGGGTCTCACCGCTGCGGCACTACGTCACCAGGCGGACGCTTGAAAGGCCCCTAAGTCAACCACAGTTTGAAATTGAGTTCAGGCGTTGAAGCTGTACATGAGTCTACAGAAAATGCTAGCGCAGTCATACGTTCCTGATGATCGAAATACGGTTGTTGCCGTTTCGACGTGTCCTTATCTTTGTCGGCTCGTCTCTCCACCTCTACGAGCGCTCCTCCTCGCCTTGTGAAAAAGAGAGAGAGAGCACGCGCCTTTCGCTCGTGATAACTAAGTTTGCCAAAGTTAAAATTTGGGGTGTTTTTTTTTCCCTGTCAAGCACACTGCTCAGTAATAGTCCTTGCTAATCACGACTTAAGTGAGCTTGCTGACAGGTATCTTTACCACACTGGCGCGCGCGCCATTAAGTCGTTTTGTATGATTCACTTTACGTTGATAGTGACCGTTTGTGCGGTCCCATTTTCTTTTATGTTTTCATTTTCTTCCATTTATTTCATGTTTGCACGCCTAGTCTTAGTTGATGACGAATCTTTTTCTAAAGTAGATAACTGCATAGAAATTGTTGTGTTCGAGAAACATTGCGCGAGATATCGTTATGTTTTCATTGTCTCGTGGAAGTCACCCGAATGTAGCGACCGCAGACTAATTTTGGAGCGTGCTACCTGAAAGCTTGGAAGGTGTCAGGCACAAGATCGGGAAAGCAACCTTGCAATATTATCGTCTGTTGTTTGCACAAGTGCATATTATTTCAGATGAAAAGGTGTCAAGTAAGAGGCACACCAGGTAGGCTGAATTTCGTGATAGACGCCTCACTACCAACGCAGTTATGTGGCATAATTTTCATTGTGTTAACTGGAGCACTACAATTTTCTTATTCGAAGTATTTTATGCGTATTAGAGAAGCCCGAATAGCACGCGTTGAGCAAGGAACTTAGTTGAAGGTCTGTAAAAGCAGTTCTTTTTTGTAATGTTCACGTTGTGGTGTTCCCGGCTGCACATTTTGTTTGCGTACTATGGTAGTGTGTATTAAAAATGATGTAGAAGCACTTCGGCGGCAAAAACATGGTTTCATTATGAGGCACGCTGTAGTGGGTGACCATATGCAATTTTTTACCACCTTCTATTCTATTAAGTGTAGCTCAATTCAAAGAGACACTAGGAGAAAAACGGTTTTTCTCTTTTTAATACATTATTGTTTCTTAATTACAAAATACACCTCCTCGATGCAAGAAGACGCTGTTAGGCGAGAAAAAGCGCAAAAAGTGAATTTTGGTGGCGACGCTACTTTAAATTTACCGCAACTAACAAAGTTACTTGACGTCTTAGATTTTGGCGTTGTCTAATACGTCCTACAATTTTGATAATCTACAAATGAAATAGGCTCATCTCTCAGGGATTGCAGACTTCATCTAGCAGGTTTCAACAAATTTAGGTAAGCCAAATCTTCAAGATACAATAAATACACTTCGAACCCGCGACCGCTCACGCGTGGAGATTTCAGGGAGAAATATAAAAATGAAACTTCAGCCTCGAATTTCACTTTACTAAATAATCTATGATGCAAAAAAACTGTTATTATAGTTCTCGCTGTACAGCTTATCAATATAAACAGAAGGTTGTTTTACTATATTGCCTCTTTAACACACAAATGTCTTTATAAATATTATTATTATTTGTTATGCATTTCGCTTCCATAAAACGCAAGCACTGTGACAATTAGGACTGATCTTGCATCTTGGAGCTTAGCCGGAGTGCAGCAGCTCAGCTACTAAGCGTCTACGGTTACAAGAAGTGCGGTCTTTGACAAAGACTACTGTTACACAATTTATCGTGGTAACTGAGAGGTCGTATCAGATAGATAGAAATTCAAAGTCACCTCCATGCCACTTGCAGTGGCACGAGACGTCTTCACACCACCACTCGATGTTTGGCCTTCCAATGTAGATCCTGTAGCATGCTGCTTCACATCCGGTAGGGGGTGCACACTGAAAATGAAGTAACGACAGAACGACTCAGTGAAGAGAAAGGGAACCTATTGAAACATAAAAAAAGCTTCAATTAACCTATCAAGAAAATCTCAAAGCTTCGTTCCTCCTTATCTTTTTGCATGTGGAACAGAATTGCTACTTTATTATCATTAACATAATACATTTATTAGTAGAGGCTCGTTAGATATCAGCCAACGAAATATCATCAGGCACATGAAAGTGCTATAGCAATTGAAACTCGATCAAACAAACTGATTGGGACCCTCTAATGATTTTATTAGATCGCGAAGTTCGCAATCCGAGAATAGATCTTTCAATTTTTTCAAAACCTAGAATTATAATGCTGCGCCAACTAAATGCCACCACGTGAATGTTATTGCCAACAATCTACTCCTGCGCATGTGTAGAGGCCGCGAGGTCAGCCCGAGGGTTGCTCTCACACGAGGCTCCGATGCCACGTGGACATAGGGAGCACCATGCTATGCAGGCACATGCCCGTGGCCAGGAATGTTTTTTGGGGAGGAGAAATTTAATGAAGGCCTTGAACACCAGTTTTATTTATTCCCTGTAAAACGCTTCCCTCTGTCCGAATTTTGGGGAAGAGGGCATGGTCACTCTCTCCGGCTACGGGTCTGGCAGGCCAGAAAGGTGGTTACACTAAACGATGACAAGGGAACCAAACGCAGACACGTGAGGAACAGCTGAAGTGATTTTGTGAGAAAGGCAGAGCACGAACGTTGCAAGAGGACAATTTGTCTAGAGTAACTGATAAATACTAGGCTAGTTGTCATCATCATCAGCAGCAGCAGCCTGACTACGCCCGCTGTAGAGCAAAAGCCTCTCCCATGATCGTCCAATCAACCAAGTCTTGTGCTTTTTGTTGCCATATTATACCTATCATTTTCCTTTCCATCGCTCTCTGCGTTGCCCTCAATTTAAGCTGAACCCTTTTATAAGCCTCCAGATTTCTTCTCCATCGGTAAGTACCGGCAAGATGCAGCTGTTATATATTTTTCTGTTGAGGTTAGTGGCAGATCACCGTTCACGATTTGAAAACGCCTGTCGAAGGTTACTCACCCCATTCCTAATTCTTCTAATTATTTGACTCTCATAATTGGGCTCACGAGTTGCTACCTGTCTTAAGTGGATATATTCCTATACAACTTCCAGTGTCTTTCCACCTATCGCGAAGCGCTGTTTTCTGCCGATACTGTTGCACAATACCTAAGTTGTGTGCAGATTGACGCATCTGAACGGTACCAAGACGCTTTGTCGCACTCATGGACGCATTTAATGTATACGTGACATACAGCATTATAATTTCCGTGGACAGAAACAGAATCATTCGCTCATTACGTTAGGCATATTTTGTAACACAGTATATTTCGTAGTACAGGTTAACCCGCGGTTGATAATGAAATAAACTGGCGATATGTGATTGCTAAGTGTGGAGAGTGAAATATCGAGATGCGATTAAAAACTCATTCATGCAAACGAAACGTTTTGATATGTAGGGTTTACCGTCCCAGAACCACCATATAATTTTGAGAGACGCTGTAGTGGAGAGCTGCGGAAATTTAGACCACCTGTGTTCTTTAACGTGCACCCAAATCTGAGCACAATATTTCCTACAACATTTCCGCCTCCATCGGAAATGCAGCCGCCGCAGCCATGATTCGATTACGCAGCCTGCGAGCCAGCAGCCGAGTACCTTAGCCACTAGACCACCACGGTAGGGCAAACGAAACGTTTTGCAGCCATGGTATTTTAAACTTCTTTAAATCTATTGAGTATGTCGGCATTTTTGTAGGTTGCTCGAAATATGCACTGATATTCCATATGCACCCTCCGATCGCCCGCAGGTAACTGGTAAGCGGCTCGCTTTCTATCACGACTAAACAAGTCAGTATACAAGTAATGCTGTGTACTGATAGCTTATCAATTGCTTCGAATTAAAAGTTCACTCAGACTTTACTGGCCACGATTGAATATCTTTACAAGAAGTAGATATGCCACCTGGACCGGATGTTGTGCGGTCTAAACATACGAAATAACTCTTACACTGGTTCCAAGTGCAGATGCAGGAATCTTCTGCGCATTTGTACTGTAGGCCGTCTTCATGTCCGTGCTTTTCTTCACACGTGCCCTTGCACTTGTCCAGGCGACACACTGAGTGGCGAAAATAACCATGCATGATCAATGGTGGAATTTCAGGTTTCAAGTTGGATTCATCATTCCCGAAAAACTCAGGTGCCCTTCTTTTGTCCGGAAACCCACTATCGTGCGTTTAACAACATACCAGCTAATTTTCTTTCCAGAAAAAAACAGCCTTTCTATATGTCATATACGTTGTTGCTCACGGAAAAAAAAATGCTTGAGACAAGTCATGTCTGTGTAGCTTAGGAACACAATTATTAAGAAAAGGAAATATGGGATAGAGACAGTCATGTGCAGGTAGGGTCGATAGAAAGAGGGCCGCATGTTTGAGACGCCTGAAATAATTAAGAGGCCTCGCAGTTAGCAACCGCGGTGCGACCTCTTGTTATAACTATGTTAAATTAATAAGGAGGCCAATAGAAATGAAATACATTCATTCTTCAGCACCTGAGGACCACACAATAACATATCGAACAAATACCCCGAAAAATATATGCATGCTGCAAGGCAGCAATAAGACGCTGTTTATTCTAATGACAATATGAAAACTTAGGGGACTTTTTTTTGCATGAACTTGAGAGAATGTTCTATACATTTACTGTGAGAATATCTACGGTAAATTATCGTAGTTTTTTCGCAACCATGGCACATTTGCTGTTAAAGCGAAGGCTAATTTCGTAGCAAATAGCACAAAGCATCATAGCGATAACGTCTCTTTGCTTTTCTACTGTTTTTCCTGATGCTTTAATCCCATAGAATAACTTTTATAGGACTAAGAAAAAAACTTGGACTTATCGGTGAATGCCAACTGGTGTGTTCTAGGTGATTTTCAAGAACCGCTGTAATATTGTACCCAACAGAAGCTACATAATGAGACGAGTGGTTTAATTTAAACAAGCGCGATTTATTAACAATCACATCGAGCGCACCAAACTGTCAAACACGAAGCGTTTGAGAGAAACATTCGAAGTTTCTTTAAGCCAGCTGTGATGTTTTCGGAGCTCTTATGCTGCCATCGTCCATCTGCCCATCTATACATTCATCAATTTTGTCAACCATATATCCATCTATTAACCTTATTCTTGACCTATACGTTCAAGAAGAGTACCTTTATTTACGTGAGGCACTCAAACACTTCACCACTTAATCTCTCTAACCATCTAGTGCCAACTCTCACCACTAACAATTCATTTAGATGACGCGTAATGATGGTATAGCAGCGGGCCTCAACCATCCCGTTGTTTCGTGTACTTACTGTCACGATGGTAGCAGCGGCAGCTGCCTCTCTCGTCGCACTTTCCATAGACATCGCGGTCGTTCCATGTTTCGGAATTCTTCGTGCAAGTGGCATTGCCACGATCTTTGTCGCAGTGCCCGGTTCGCCTATAGGTTTAGAATATATGAGTGGTTGTCCGGCATTCTTTCGTAAGAATTGTTGGTAGCACGAAAATGAAGCTGAACTTAACGAAGTATCTTAAATTTTGCTCTATATTAAAAGATGCTTCAGCGTGTGTATGCCAGTAAGCTGCCTGAAGCCTTTCACGTGGGTTGCATGTATTTTGCACGTAGTGCTACAACCTACCGCATCAGAAAACCCAAGGCATACGCTAAAAGAAAAAGACAAATAAGCAGCGAAACGCTGTAAAAATACACGCAGATTTCTATCCTGTCTCATAATTTTGTTTGCCTGCCTCGACAATGCGCCGCCATCTTTTCTATGAATCGACGCCGACATGCCCCACTTTTACATTCTTTCGAACTTCCCTCATGTAAAACACTGACGCTAATGGCTTCATGAATCAATCGTAGTTGCTGAAAGAAATGGAGGTGCACTTTTTACGCGAAACTGAGAACCTCCCCAGGAGTTGTTCAAGTACGAGTCATACTTGGGCGACCAAGGTATATGCGTATGTATGAGCGTACTTAGTCAATCCTGACGCTTAAGAAGCAATCATTAAGCCCTGAAGCAACACTTCATTGTCTCCGTCTTGTTTGATTTGTTAGTTACCTCGTTTAAGTAGTTTAAACGACGCGATACGTGCGAGGAGGTGGAGGAAGCATATCCGAATGCCTCCGTGTAACAACCTAATTGTATAGTAGCCAACGCACCACGTGATTATGTAACGTGCCTCACCTTTCTTTCTTTCTCTCTCTTTGTAACTCTTGGAGTGAATAGGAAAGTATGTGACGAATTCATCTACCAGTTTCTTTTATTTTTTTCCTTCAAAGTAAAAACACTACAGGAGGGATCCCAGTCGAGCTCATTGGTATTTCATCTTGATGAAGAACAAATCATTTAAATGGTGTTGTTTTATATGTCTATCTTTCTTCTATTTTGTTTCTTTGTTTCTGCGCAGCAGTCTACATCCGTTCAAGGCCTAGGGCGCACATGGCTAATTGGCTTCATTTTCTTTTTTTGGGGGGAGAATTGAAACACACCACGTGCCCATGTCGCACACTCCTGGTCTGATGCTAAATACTAAGTATATGATATTGCTTGCACTGCGGCAAGAGATGGCTCGTGCAGTTGCTCGCAGGTAATACACATATATTAAGCTTGTTATGATATGATGCTATAGGCACTCGCTAAGATAACAAGAATGTGAGCTTGAATGACCACTTCATCATTACAGCCACGTTCGCAATAGCTCTGAAGACTTGTTGATGCCACATGAGAGAATGTATAATAATGAACATGCGTGGAAGACCGGAACTGCAGCACATCTTCACAAATGGTATACTTAGCTGCAGAACATGTTTTAGTCGAAATGCGATCCGCATGTTTTTTTCTGCGTAGCGCACTTTCACCAGGTTGACTGGTTTTGCCACAGGAAAATCACGCCACGCTGACTATACTACACTGAGGTTTCAACCATTTGTGTGAACAAATTTTCTCAAACTTCAGGATAACGTTAGTTACAGCTAAACACATCTTTCAAGTGACTATCGGAGTAAAAATAATTGGTAAGGCAGCTCATTCAAAGGCACCAGATGAAATGAAGGCAATGCGGCATTTATGCGTCCTGTTTCAAAATTAGAGAGTGCCTGCGGTTTCGGAGTTGAACTAAAGGAGCCGAATAGAAGCCAGGCGTTAACTAAGGGCCTTACGGTAAAAAGCGGGAACAAATCAAATTGCGAATTACTCGTTTTGCTTTCCTTGCTGCTTCTCTGAAATTGAACATGCAAAAGATGGTTCCCAGTCACGGAATATCACAAGGAAAGTACGATTGCATTTGCCTTCAAAATAATAAAGCGCCCGTCTCAATCTACTTACGTCAAACCTGGTGCGCCGTGACTCAGCACGATGCTGACGTGGACGACCATCAAAGTACATGCAAAACGAAACATGGTGGTACCACCGCGGCCTCTTGTTACTTATCCGTGACCAGGGCTGCAAATAAGAACGGTTCAAACGTCATAATGCAAGAAAACGAACGTAAAGCATAATGTAATACTTGACAGGCTATGAGTTCTCCAAAGTATATAGTACAGCTGCTGCCGAGTGGGGTGAGACAAGATCTGAGCGTGAATATTACAGCAGTATTTATTTAAAAAAATTAATGAATAAACGATACTCGGCGAAAAGCTACCGCTTCATCACAAGCCCAATCCACAAACATGTTCTGCACTTGCCCTTCAGGTCCGTGAAGAGAGTAGGGCTTCAAATTAATTTGAACGACATGTTGTTCTTTAGCAAGCGAATAAGCTTAGGTGGAATCAAAAACTGGGGACGTTGTTTCCTTGATTCCCACCCACAGCAGCCGTGTTTCGAAGGGGGGGTGACGTTTACACTCCTATTTACTGATGGCGTAGTACTTCGACAATCCCAGCACGTCGAAGTCGACCCGAGTACGTTCATACGGCTTATCTAACAATGAAGCCCTGTTTTAAGTAAAGCAGGTTGTTTATAAATTGAAGTCTGTTGCACCGATAACTCTGAACGTATTCTTGTTAGAGTAATGTAAACGTTTCCTTTTCTTAATGTTTGAAAGCACATATGGTCGAAACGGTAGTCACTTACATAAAATGAAATTTTATGAGCAGAAACATTGCAGTTATACGAGTGATTGTCCCACTGAAAGAGCAAGTACGCAACTGAATTAATTCATAAGTCCCATTATATTATGTGGTCAGTGATACCGAGACCAAAATATACACCCCTTCCAATAAAAGCGGTTCGTAAAGGCTGGCAGCTGCGTTGGTACGCCCACAGTAACTCTGACACGTTAGTATCTTCACGGCTGTACTCTCCTTCTAGACACATTTCTACGGATCTTAGTCACCTTCGACATACTTATTCTACTCATTAGTATGAGAACTATGAAAGTAGATCGGACACAATTAACGTAACTATACGAAAACACTTACGATTGCTCGTGGCTAAAAAAGATGCATGGCTGATGTGAGAGAACGGACAGTCTTGTCTTGTCGCCTACAAGATCATGGCTCATACCCACAAGGGGGATTGGCCACACTGTACTTTATAATGTAAATTTTTTTACACAGCGCTTGCTGAAAAGGTGCAGCGTTTGGTGCCGATAATTATGACGTGAGAACATGGCACATGCCCCTCTACCAGGAAGTGGAACAGTTTAGTGGTGTTTATTTTGCTGAAAATTTGACAAAAATATTACGTATCCAGTACTTTTATATGCAACAGTTTGCACATTTTAGCTTAACATCTCTATTGATGTATTTAGACGAACATACCGATGAGAAAAACATGATGATGCTTTGCATAATTTTTAAACAGCGGTTTCACGATTTATTTGCGTGATTGTTATTGTACCGGTTGCCCTAGCTATCTGTTTCCAGTGCTCTAAAATATGCCGACGCACTATATGATCATGCGACCATACGCATGTTTATCGCTATTGCCTGGAGCACGTCACACTATTTCTGGTGTTTTTATTTTTGAATTAGACATGCCTAAATAACTTTTGCAGAAGCTGGCCGAAGAATTTCAGTGAGCAAGTTGCAGATCAGTTCGTGAACCGTCCTATAAGGTCTTAAATCGAGGAGTTATTTTTTTCTACTCACTCTAGAAGCTCGCGAAATAGAAAGTACCGCGTGACATGCCCGTTTTCGAGCCTTTTATGTTTCCACTGCAGCGTTTCTTGAAAACGCTAGAGGGACACAGCAGTTTTCGCTAATGCTGCCGCTCGCAAAACGTGCACCATCGCACAGCCACCCCAATCATCGCTCTTCTGTCGAAGCAGCACACCCGGCCAAATGTTTCAGCTTTCTCCACGCTACAGACGTTATGAAGCACGGAAGGGACTTATAAAACAATATACTGCCAATGACAGGATTCGCTTTAGCCATGAAAGGTTGGACGCACGAACGGACGGGCGCATGGATGCTTAAATGGACACCCAAGGGGACGCACGAGCGGACGTATGGACGGTTGCACGGACGGACGGAAGCGAGAACAAAAAGACGGACGGTAGCGCGGATGATCTGATGGATGCTTCGCCCTACTCATCATCATGCCCTCGATAGAAATGCTGTGATTTTTTTTCTTATTCTCGTAGCGTATAACTCGCGCTTAGAATTATCACTTTTGCAACACAAGTCAACTCGCCCAGCTAAAAGCTTTATTGAATGCCATGTTCCCTACACGAGCAGCTTCCTTTTCCCAGGACATCCATGCCAATAGGAACGAATGACTGATAGGGCCCAAAGCCACCGTGGCCGCTTAACGATTTCGTTTCTCGACTGCTGGCCTGAAAGGCTCGGGTTAGATCTCGACCGTGGCGCACGCATCTCGACAGAAGTGAAATGCTATAAGCCCACGTACTGTACGATGTCAGCGTCTTATAAAAACCAAGTTGGTCGAAATTGTCCGTAGCCCTCATGCACTTGTAGTGTCTTTTACGGGCTCCGTCAATTTGGGACGTTACATTCCGTTCACAACCTAAATAGCTCCTAGAATGTGTTCGCCGCCAGTACCTAGCCATCTGCGGGGATGCCTGTGACGATCCTGTGCTGGCCACTTCGGCAGGAGATATCTGGGGTTGATAGCAAGTAAGCTTGTTCTAAACTTGCTTGCTAGTGGAAGCGGATACGGTCTATACATCACAATAGCGTGGATTCAGCAAATTCCCCTATAACTCCCACCACACACGATGACATGGTTCTGGAACCTACTGTCCATCTCTTTTACTTTTTTTAAATTTTAAAACACTGTATTTTACACCAGTATCCGAGAGGGTTTCCTTGAGGTACTTCCGTTACCGATTTGACGTTGATAAAATGTATGAATGACAAAGAAAACTACAAAAACGTTCCATTCACGTGAATCTCCTGGAGATAGAACCTCGACCATTCGGCCTGTGATGATCGGTGCTCGGCGCTTTGCCCTCTGCGTCACCAACGCCCATGTGTACGAGGTTTCACAACGCAGCTTAAATATGCCTCATGCATTCTCTCACGCACGGTTGTCTTGGGTTGTGAGGCGTTGACACCATCTTTGAGCAGGGAATTGAAATATGGGCCATGGTACTAATAAACGCTGATAGTGTGCGATTCAGTGTCGATGGAATTCAAACGCTTCGATGCCAACCAAAAAATTGGCCATGCTGGCATTCGAGGATGCCTCCTTGACCTTAATTTAGGTGTTCCTGCCTCTGCCTTTCGCGGCGTGTTATCGCGTGACGACTTGTTAACAAAGTGGTGAAGCTTCCACATGCTCCAAGGGAACTTCCCTGCCACCCGCTTCTTTAAAGGGGCACTATAGAAGAACAATGACTTGGTTTAGGTTAACAAAGATCATTCTGAGAATTCTGATGATATATGTTTAACTATCATAAGTTCATTATTAGCGGAAAATGAAGGTTGAAGTTTAATTTTTTGATTCGCGCGGAAATCTCCACGTGTAACGTCAAGAATTTCAAAATGTATTTTTGGTATTTTCGAAGCATTGGCTTGACTAAATTCTCCGACACTTCGTATGCTAAGTCTAGGGTACACATGGATGTCATTTCACTTGATTGTGATTGAAAGCTATGTAGGACCCAGTATACAGCTCCGAAATTTCTTTCGTCACGGTGTTTTCGGTGGGAATCTCAAAGTAGCGTCGCCAACCACATTTCCTTTTTCGCAAGTTTCCTCGCTTACTAAGCCTCATGTCGTGGTAAGCGTAATGTTTTCGGGATCGTTAACTCGTACTTATTCAATACCAGAAACATCATTTCACACTTTAGTGTTCAATTAAGTGTGATAGCACCGACTAACATAACTGCGACCATAAGCGCCGCAAACAGGCAATGACACTCACGGTCGAATGTTACGCCTTGGTTGAGGGAGACACACGCCAGCAGGACGCCTTTGCGTGTTCATGGCGCGATCTAGTAACCACAGCCTCCCGTGTACCTTAAGTGCAGCTTGGTAGCGTTTGCATGATCAGAGGCTCTGGCTAGGGTATCACTCGGGAGCGCTCATAGTGCGGTTGCTCTCCTGAACTAATGGCGCTCTTTGAAGAAATGTATATTGCATACCACTGTTTGTTATTACATAATAATCATACAGACATCCTCGACAAATTTTCGCCGTTGCCGTCATGTTCTGTATAAAGTCTCAATCGGTAATATACCCCGCGCACCGTATCTTCTATCCGCCTTTAAGCACACGCTACCAGGCGCGGAGAACAGGACTGAAGCAGAGATCGAACTAGCTGGCTCATTTTAGTCACTGGGAGGGTGCATGCGATAACAGCTCCTCTGCCCTCCCCCCCCCCCCCCGGGTTTGTTAGACACGCCGTTGAATGCAGTGGGGAAACGTCCCACCTTCTTTAACGAGTACGAATAACACGCGGAGGGGAGGGGTGGTCTCGCTCGAGCAGCAACTGTGAACTTTGATTCTACGCGTGCGTGGTCGTACTTGCGCGCTCTCTCTCGACAGGCATCGGTAGTCGGCTTATGCACCCATAATCTCCAAGATGGCGGGCGCGCGGCGCCACACGCCCGCCATCTCGGAGGCCATGGTGCATCCTTCTGCGTTCTACGCTCTCGTCGCGGAGAGATTAAGCGAAAAGGACATCTCTCCCTGGAGCCTCCTTACGTATACGCCAGCCTTACTATACCTTACTATACGTATCGACTCACGATAAAAGGTGTAATAATAGACTAATAATAATAATTGGGATAGAGCAATGTACAACACGTACAAGCCCAAACCCTTTATACAAGTAGGTAACTTAAGCGTTGACATATTGGACCCTATAGGGCCCAGCTTCGCCCACTCCTGATCACTCCGGAAATATGCGTGTGTTTTTTTACCTCCCAGCCTGCATTATCGTATTGGGACGTCAAACCCAATTTATCATTGTTAGTTCACACTAACCCCGTGTATACTGCATGTGCTCGTTTCGTGCGTCTTTCTTTGTGGTTTAGCAGCACGCTTCAAGTGTCCAGTTGCGACAGTTGTTAGTTCCCGCTCGTCTTGTGTGCGCTATTTTAGTTTGACCTTTCCGTCGGAGGAGCCAGCTGCAAGAATACAAATTGTAGCTAGCGTTCATTCTTTTGCACTTGTTGCGAAACAATGAACAATTAACGGTAAACCACCTATATGCAAACACACGTTTCGCTCTCCTGTTTTACCGAATCCTATATGACAGAGACAGATCAGCTATATTCGTTTTAATGTAAGACCGTCTCTATTTTTCAGAGTCAGTGTTCGCAGCATCGTGACCCCCCCCCCCCCCCCCTCCTTCACTATGAACTCGGATGGAAACGAGTGCCCTTTACTGATTGCTAGAGAAGCAGTGAAGTTAAAGTTAATGAAATCAAGAGTTACACAAAATCTGAAATACGTTTGCGAGTGTGACATCGAAAGCATTTCAAGCACGCATCCCTGTATATGAACCAAAAGCGCATCTGCGCAGCGAGGAATCACGCAATGCATTTATAGTAAAACAACGCAGGGGCGAAGGAGAAGAGATCAAAAGAACGCAAATGTCGTTTCACATCTCGTCCTGCGTCTCTGCCTGCATTCCTAGATTCTGTTATCCGGATCTTCACCAACTATGATTTGATTGATGTGTGGGGTTTAACGTCCCAAAAGCATCATATGATTATGAGAGACGCCGAAATGGAGGGCAGTGGTAATTTTGACCACGTGGGCTTCTTTATTGTGCACCCAAATCCGAGCACACGGGCCTATAACATTTCCGCCTCCATCGGAAATGCAGCCACCGCCAGCCTGCGATCCCACGACCTGCCGGTCAAGGGCCGAGTATCTTAGCCACTAGACTGCCACGGCTGGGTATATTTACCAACTAGATTAAACATTCTGCCATACTACTCATTTGTTCTTAAAATGGTTAGCGCAAGTTACGACCCTTATTGGCGCTAATAGGAATTTAACTTGCATCAGTCACAATATCACGTGTTAGTAAGCCTTTCAATCGCTACATTCCTAAGTTTTGCTTAGCTTGAAACGATCGTTTCAATCGTTGAATTGGCGGCGCCATCACGCCTCACGTGAACGAATTAAAAAAAATGGACAGATCCCACGTGCAGTGGAAATCGATGATATGCGAATCACGAATGAGAAAGGTTGATATGTCACTGTAAAATCAGCACATTGTTTCGAGGTGGCGGTAAATTAGGCCGTACGTGACTTCCGTGTCGTTTACCTTCGTCATCTATTGACGTCACGGGATACCAAATTTAGAACATGTGGAGCTAGTTAAATGGCCGCGAGCACGCTATGAGCGTGATATGTTGTCATGTTCTTATGTAACACGCGTGCCAGGATAATCACGTTTGCACCAGTCGTATACCTTCATCATCCATTGACGTCACGTAACACCAACCTTGGTATATGTGGAGCTAGCAAAACGGCCGCGAGCGCATCATGAAGGGCCCAATATACTCCAATGTAGCGCTGACGCGCGCGTACGCTGGGCGAAACGCGAGCACTGTATATTCTGTCGCCAGGCACGACCGACGTCCGTCAGCGCGGCCTGGCGGCAACATGCGCGAAATACGACATGCTGCATTTCGCGCCGATGCGTTACCCAGGCAACACAACGCCTGCCTCTTTTCGTGACAGAGGGACGCCGCACGCGCTGAAACGCGCATGCGTCAAAGCAACGCAGCGCGGCGCGCGCCTGCGTGTATATGGCAGGACCGGCGCCTGGAGTGGAAACACCGGCGTGACGAGACGAAAAGAACGCCGGCGAGCACACGCATCGGCTCTCGTCAAAATGTATTGGTGCCTTGACTGTGGCATGTAGTCATGTTCTCACGTGACACGCATCTCATGATTTTCATGTTTGCACCAGTCACATACCTTTGTCATCCATTGACGTCACGTAATACCAAATTTGGCACATGTGAAGCTAGCGAAATGGCCACGAGTGCATCATGAGTGTGGCATGTAGTCATGTTGTTACATGACACACACCTCACATTTATTATGTTTGCACCAGTATCATACCTTAATTATCCCTTCACGTCCCGTAATACCAAATTTGGTATAAGTAAAGCTAGCAAAACGGCCGCCAGCGCATTATGAGCGTGGCATGTAGTCATGTTGTTACATGACACGCATCTCCTTATTATCATGTTCGAACCAGTCACATACTTTCGTTATCCATTCAGGTACTGTAATACCAAATTTGGTATATGTGACGCTAGCGAAACGGCCGTGAGCGTATCATGAAAGTGGCATGTAGTCATGTTGTTACATGACACAGAAATCATGATTTTCATGTTAGGGTCTGTCGCTTGCTTTCGCCATGCAACCATGTCATAGCATACCAGTTTTGCAATATGTCATGTGAACGAAACCACCGCAAAAGCAGCAGGATTATGAAATGTAAATCATGACATTCATGACATACGTGTCATGATTTTCATGTTATGACTAATCAAATATGGTCGTCTTACAGGTATGTTATGCCATACCAAGTTTGGTATCGATACTGTTATCGAAACGACCAGGAGAGCTAAAAGTCGTAGGCGGATAGATAGATAGATAGATAGATAGATAGATAGATAGATAGATAGATAGATAGATAGATAGATAGATAGATAGATAGATAGATAGATAGATAGATAGATAGATACGCTAAATGTCGCTGAAGTTCACTAAGCAATGCTTCGCATTAAAAAATAATACTTAGGAAGTACCTTGAGCGTGTTTATGCCGGTCCTTACTTCAACAGCCCTTGCCGTGGTTTCCTGTTAAATGAGTTCGGATGTGACTGTTTTCTGATGCGTCACAAGTATACATATCACTTTCAGAGCATCTTAACTGCCATGTAAGTTTGTGCGAAAAAGCGGGGTGTTTGTTCACTTGCTTTGCTTTTTCGGAAAGGGGGGGGGGCATCCACAGTCACCTGTCAAAAAGGGGCGTTGCTATTTCTTTCGGATACGAATCTGATTACCCCCGCTGATCAGACGCCGGTGGCGACATGAACTGACACTCGGCACAGTGTGTCTCTTGTCTACGTTGCAGTGATGGGCAAGCGCAAATGGGAAGTCTTATATTTGAAACTGAAAACATTGACAAAGATCGAAATGGTGGCACTGAAGAGGGAGAACCAGCAATGGCTTCCTTCGCTGGACACAATGTCAGTGGGCCCCGCCCTTGCCAACGCCATCATGAAAGCCATGGCAAATAAGGGCAGGATAGAGTTTCGCCGGCGCGCTGCGTGGTTCTATTGCTGGCTACTAACAGGGCGGCGTCACACCGGTCTGTGGCTCTTTTTACGCATCGAGGAGGCGACAAGGGATGACCAGGATAGGCGCAGCAACCAGGGCAACAGAGGCAACAAAGATGACAAGGAGAGAAAGGATGAGAACAAGAACGACAACGAGGAGGACGAAGACAACAAGGGTCCGAACCCGGGTGGCGCTGTTCTTGACGCCGAATCTGCTTTCAAGGATAGTGCGGAGTATTTGTCGAAATATATTAACTGCAACGTGACCGTAGAGTGCATCGAAAAGAACGGTGCCGTTTATGCGTGCATGCTGGTTAAGAAAGTGCAGGGCAGCACTGCCAAGATATACCGAGCCTATCTGGTCATCTCGCAGAACAAGACGCTACTGGCCATAGGCGTTCCGAGGTCGGGCGTGCCGAGTTTGAAGCGTGGACTGCTCTATGGTTTGGAAGCAACGATTCCGCAAAATTTCGCGGTAAAGCCTTGGCGTCTGCAAACAAGCTACTTTGACAGGGCGCTACTGGAGAGGCTTCAACGGAACGGTAAGTAAGCGACGTACTGCAGAAAGTGTATACACGTGAAGCAAGTGTTGTTTCGACAAGCGCACGCCCCCTCGTATGCAACAAGTATGTGTATATGCTTTTCGGTCCCAAGAGTGGCTTGTTTCCTTCCCATTATACCCTAACATCGCGATCCGGTCGTAGTCAACGGTGCGAAATATGTATAACCATGGCGGTTTTGCGCAGTGATTGCTTTGAGTTGCCCACACGAAGGTACATACATTATGGAGTTTCGATTTGTCGCCCATTTCGGCGTGAGGCGGCACTTAATCGCCATGCAACTACACGGGTACCGAGGCTCATTATTTGACAAGTTATCGACTGCGAATGCGTGCACAACGCTTTGAGATCGTGCAATCTTCCGCGGTAATGAGGGCGAGCAATTAAAGCGTGTTTTCTTCGTAAGCGCATCAGTATTATTCGCAGTTTTTGGGCAATAAAAGCTTGCAAAAACAGTTGCAACTTAAACACTCAGTGAGGAAGACAACGTTGAGGCAAATGCCCATGCAGGCGGCATTTTGCCTTCGCCTCGCACACGACCACAAGTCGTGCACCTTGTCCATAATCATTATATACTGCGCTTCAACTGTGAGTCTATATCTATATATTGAGTTGAGAGGACAGATAATCTCAGCGCGAGACGTTTCATTAGAGACCTCGGCAACAAATAGTATAAATGAAGGGGATTCTCATAACAAACGTATAGCGAGAATATTGCGTAGCATTCCATAGTAGAGCCATTTGTTTACCGCAGGGGTGCAGCTCTTATCGTGCTCGACTGCTCAGCCGCAGTGGTCACATTTCGACGGAGGTGACATTGTACAGACCCGTGTACTGTGTGATTCGAATGCACGTTAGAGAACTTCAGAGGGCCAAATATCGGGAGCCCTCCGTAAAGGCGTTCAACATTATCATATCATGATTTTCGGGAGATAATGCTCCAGATAGTATTAGTACTATTAGCCGGAGCATTCGGGTGTAATTTTTCACCCACTGCGGTTCTTTATAATGCACTGCACCCCGCCGCGGTGGTCTAGTGGTGAAGGTACTCGGCTGCTGACCCGCAGGTCACAGGTTCAAATCCCGGCTGTGGCGGCTGCATTTCCGATGGAGGCGGAATCGTTGTAAACCCGTGTGCTCAGATTTGGGTGCACGTTAAGGAACCCCAGGTGGTCGAAATTTCCAGAGCCCTCCACTACGGCGTCTCTCATAATCATATGGTGATTTTGGAACGTTAAACCCCACTAATCAATCAATCATTTATAATGCACTGCACTCTGAGCACGCCGGTTTACACGATAGTTTCTGCGCGCAAGGAATAAGGGCTCAGAGGGTTAGAATTGAAGATAACGCTGGTAAGTTGAAGTGGATAACACGTTCTTGTCTTTCTTTTCACCACAGTGGGCCCATTCAGTTGATAGATGGCGTTATCGCGGTCTTGTACGATTTTTTCTCCGTGTTTGTCCCCATGTTTCTTGCCCTTACGATCTTTCAAGAGAAATTTTACCGACTATCTCAACTTCACGTCGATCAACGCCGAAGAGGGGTAGCGGTATCCAATCTCTGTCGTGGCGACCGCATTTTCAATGGAAGGGAAAATGTTTGAGGTGCTTGTGCTTAAATTTAAGTGCACGTTAAAGATCTCCTCTCACTTAAAAGCGTCTATCGTAATCATATAGTAATTGCGAAACGTTTAAGCTGAACAAGTATACTGTTATTAACGCCAGAGAGTGTTGCGTAAAGGCTCTGTTGCAACGAGGTTACATCGCATGCACGACATCGCTTAAATGCTCGTCGTGTGTTATGCTACGTTATTTGTGCTGCAACTGCAAAACTGATTACATGAAGAATATTTGTCCATCTATACATAATTTAAAGGAGAGTACAGAAACTTGACTGCCCACGTAATCTTAGTCGTGGGCTGCATATAGAGATTGCGGTCACGATTTACAAGGTTGTCTATCATTCTCATGCAAGAATATTTGTTTTTCACTACTTATATTGCCAGAATAGATTCGTCAAGACGGGAAACTTCGTTCCCACTTTTTTCTTAAAAGCCTCAGACGTATTATTCGAAGGTCGCAGGTTCTGGCCTCGCCTTTGGCAAGTTATATTCTCGTCCACTTTTCTTTGTTCACATTCACGTTACAATTACTTCTAATATCATCCTCTATGCTTTCCTTGACATCATTCTCTGTTAGCTCTTATTAACACTGCGCCTAAAAAAAGCCCTAAATTAGCACTTGTTTTCCACGCAAACGCATACCATAAAGGAAAAAAAAAGAAATTATTCACACAGAAACTTCGCCAATTGAAACTAGATAAGAAAATAAAACTGCAAGGGCGAATTTGCGAAGCATCGTCATCTTTCTGGCGAAATAATTCATGGTAAAGTATTTTAGTTATCACTGGTATTTTCTTCGCTCAAACATGTACACACTGGGTCAGTAGTTCTTGCTTTTATTCTTTACTTCCCCTGTTCACCGGTATAAAACGATATTTCCTTTGGGCACTATATTATTCAAATATGCCCAGAGTTGCTCAGGCTTCTTGGGCGCAGCATTATGTTGCCAGATGATGCTGATTCACTGGAACGAAAGACATTTTTTCTTATATATCCTGCTGCCAGTGTCATCTCGCTGTGGACTGCGGTGTATTACCAAGTCCAGTGCACTTGCGCTAGCCTGGCCGACAGGCAATAAAGAAGGATTCCAGATTGCGCAGATGCTCGTCTATAAGTGGGCGGGAGAACAAACTCGTGTTGTTCCTGAAGCATTTTCAAATAAGACTAATCCAAAGCGAAAGCCATCTCTTTTCATCTGATAAAAAGTGAGCGCTCATCGATTAGGTAATCCGTAGTGATGAAAACAGACAAAAGTTATGCACAGCGAAGATGCACTGACAAAGTCACGCTTGCCTAGAGTGGCCAGCTGGCCACTGAAGTCGCCGTTTTCTTCAGAAATATGCAAATGACGACGCCATATGTAATACCATGCATGATGGCCCTACAGCATGCTTCGCCCTTGGGGTCTTATTCAAGCGTGAACAGAAGTTTGTAGCTAATTGCAGGTGGCAGTTGCGGCCCACAAAAATGCGGACAGCCATACGCTGCGCTGCTCTAGACGAGTATTATTCTATCCGCACGCACAAAGACAAGTAAATAAAAGTTCATTGGGAGAACAGCGAATGTAAACAGTGTACAAGTACAAGGACCATGTGAACCGTTAGTTGATGTTCAGACTGACTGCTTAGGCGGTTTTCTACACCCAATTCGGTTGCGCCAGGCTACGGAATCGGAGGCTTCTTGCAGCTCGCACGGCTCTGCATTACCTCCGCGTGTGGCCCACCTTTGAACAAAGGACGATGACATCTAATGACATGTTCATGCCCCGCCGCGGTGGTCTAATGGCTTAGGTACTTTGCTGCTAACACACAGGTTGCGGGATGAAATATCGGCTACGGCGGCTGCATTTTCTATAGACGTTAAAGTGTTGTAGGCCCATGTGCTCAGATTTGGGTGCACGTTAAAGAACACCAGGAGGTCGAAACTTCCGCATTCCTTCACTACGGCATCTGTCAAAATCTTATGGTGATTTTGGGACGTTAAACCTGACCCACATATCTAATCACTTGTTCATCACGTCGTATATTTTTGGGATTCATGATATCGTGACTCGTGTTGACTCTGACTGTCTCTTTTCGCGTTTGATGAGACATCTGGGAGATTCCCGTTATTGAATAGCTCTGTATCGATGATAATAGAGCACCCCTTCTTTGCAGACACAAACTTTTTCGGTATTCGTGGCGTGTATGATTACGAATTAGGAGCACCGCGTCTCGCGTCACAAATATAATCACGCGAAATAACACAAGACTGCTGACTCAGCAAGGGTGCGCATTGATATGAATATCATTCTTTCTGCCAAAGATTGGAACAACGCTTTGGGCTCAATGTGAGCCAAGAAGCCTTGGCATAAGCCCACTTGAACGAGTTTTGTGTGCGTACCGTAGCATCCCTTGTTCTCGCCTCACGCCCACTCTCCTAATTGAAATCCCTCCCTCCCGAAAACAATGATCTGGCCATCACTTGAAGACCCAATTGACAGATATAAATACTGAAGGCTAGGAATGTTACGGTTTTTCATTTTCATCTAGCGTGGACTAAGGAGTACAATCAAATTAATCGCGGGGCGCTATATCGCTCTTGTGACTTGCAAAATGACATTTCACCCTCCGTAGTTAAAACTGGTTGTTTTGTTCCAGGACGCCCTCAGAAGAGCACTATTCGAGGCTTTGATCTCGGTATATATGCACGACTGTGTCAAGTGTTTCTGAGGCTGGAGTATGTTTTGTAGCTTCCATGTTTTGTAGCTTACATGTTTTGTAGAACCCATGTTTTGTAGCTTACGTGGTCAGCGGTCCTGGCCCATTCCCCCCGAACCCTTCACTCCAATTCAAGCCTTGCACTTCACACATTATTTCTACTGACAGCTCATTGCACTATACCAAGGTGCAAGAAAACTTTATAGGTGAGCGAACGGCGCAAAGCGAGTGCTTGGCACGGAGGGACCGATCATTTTCTCGTTTGCGGCGTGCCGATAGATGGCTCGTCGGACTGAGGACCGTGGCGGGCTGCTGGCAAATTCTGCGAAGCACATTCAGCACGTGAGCGATGGTTTCCATATAAGCTGGTGCACACCGGCGACTTGCAGTGGTCGCGGGACCATTCGCGACTGGCGACTAAAAAGCGATTGATGTTCACACCGGCAGAGAACAAAACGACACAGAGGCAAGAAGGACACGAAAGACACGAGCGCTAACTTCCAACTGAGTTTATTGCGCAGAGCGCGAAAATATATACGTCCGGATCTCGTTATCAGCGAGAACTCTGGAGACCCGTGACGATCAGCTGATCGCCGCCAGCTGAGCGAACCGAGCGCGCCGCATTTATTGTTTTCATCCGTTCTCGCGCAGCGTTGAAAAAAAAACAAAACAAAAATTGAGCATCGCTGATTGGTTCCAGCAGCTTTGCGACTGCAGTCGCGCGATTGAAAAATCCGTCAGAAAGCGACTGGCCAAAGCAGTCGCTTTGCGACCGTTCGCGACTGTATGCGACAAGTCGCAAATGGTCATGCGACTGCTGCTAGTCGCCGGTGTGCACCAGCCTTATCTGAGAAAACCTGGTAATCGCGTGATATCAACCACGCGACACGCATAGAGCGGCGCCGCGAAAGAGGGAGTGATAAGGGAGAAGGTTGACGGTGCGGCGAGGGTGTTATAGCGACGATAAATCAGCACCGCTACTTTCCTACATCATGGTTCTTTCCTACACCAAAAGGAGGGGGAAAGAAAGCCGGGGCGTTTCATCTAGGGACCTTACCGGGGCAAAGTTTGTAGCGCCATCTCCCAGGCTCCTAGCGAAGAACATTATCGGGCAGTGGATTGTCCTGGCGTTCGCTCACCTGAAGTATTCTTGCACCGTGCACTGTACTATGTGCTTTTTAAACAAACGTAATATAGCATCTGTTTGGTGTCAGGTATGCATGCGAAGCCGCGTATAACACGAAACAATTGCAAAACCTTAGTTGTGTTTTTGAGGACACGTTAGGGTTAGTAAGGCAGGGGGACACATTTTCTTTCCTTTTGAGAAATTCATCTCCCTTGGGTCGCCGATTTCAGCGTTCATATGATCATTCTCAAAACCAATCCTCCCGTCTAGTGGCTAAGGTACTCGGCTGCTGACCCGCAGGTCCCGGGATCGAATCCCGGCTGCGGCGGATGCATTTCCGATGGAGGTGGAATTGTTGTAGGCCAGTGTGCTCACATTTGGGCACACGTTAAAGAACCCCAGATGGTTGAAGTTTCCAGAGCCCTCCACTACGGTGTCTCTCATAATCATATGGTGGTTTTGGGATGTTAAACCCCACATATCAATCAATCAATACCAATCGTCCCGTATGCGTTCTCTGCTCTAATAATGAAAGTGTGTTTACGAGATTTTCTCATGTCTTCCCAAATAATATAGGAAGTTTCAGCAGCTCTAGAACACAAAAAAAAAGTTAACTCTCTTTGTGTTTCCCGTTACAACGCATGCGAATTCAAGCAGGAATGATACAGGAGTGTGCAAATCAAAAATAAAGGCGAGTCAACGCAGTGCCTTTATGGTAATTTTCTTTGTTTCAGAACAAACTGTCTACCCACGTAGGGATTCCCTGGCTAAGGGCTCTACAGATGAAGACTCTGGAGATGAGGACTCTACGGATGAAGATTGCTGGGATGAGGACTCCTTGGATGTCTCTGGGGAGGAAGACCCTGCACAATTTGAGCAAACGCTTAAGGAGTCTATGGTCGTCCCTTTACAGGAAGCACCTCAACCTCGATCCTCAAACAGTACGTTCATGCTACAGTAGAAAAAAATACTTGTCGCAATTATTGGACTATAGCTTTTTGCAGATAAGATCATGGTTAAACCTTTATTGGGGTCCACAGAAGACGCAGA
The DNA here is from genome assembly GCF_013339725.1 of Rhipicephalus microplus. Taxonomy (NCBI): domain Eukaryota; kingdom Metazoa; phylum Arthropoda; class Arachnida; order Ixodida; family Ixodidae; genus Rhipicephalus; species Rhipicephalus microplus. Next base: position 116,495,848 of record NC_051171.1, on the reverse strand, counting down.
TAGCTTGCTAATAATTTTTTGAGGCCTATGACGGTAACCTTATGGATTCATTTGGACAAGAAACACCCCATCTGAGGTCTTTCATTCAATCTTAAAATATATATCGTGCTGGGATAAGCATGCTAACGTTCTTTTTACAGATAAGAGGCTTTAACTTGGGGACGGTATTTTGTGTGCTAGCACTGTCTCCCTATGAACAAGAAACTTTCTCGCCCTCTCCCTTTGGAAACCTTTTTGAACAGAAAGGGCAATAATGGAAATTTATACCAAAATTTTTGTTCTATAGAGAGCGGGTCTCTATTTAAATGTGAGGAACCGCCTTTCTTGATTTTGTCTGTGTGCAAGAAGTTTTGATTTCCGTCATTTAGGAAGATATGTTAGGGCAATCGAGGTAATCGTCATATGATATACTACACGCCTGAACTGCAAATTCCTTGGTATGACGTGGTTTACCGAAAAAAGGGGGAAGAAAATATTTTTCGGGAATCTTCGGACTGACTTTTTGAAGTATATATTGGGTATAAATTCTAGAAATTTCATTATTCGTGCATTGTGCACTCTTTTTGCAGGCGGTGCAAGAATTATTGAAGAAAACACTATGAAAAAAATACATATAAGGGCGGCCCACGAGAAGCTTTGCCACCTAATTTAATAAGCGGGGAGGTAATGCAGCGTTGAATACAGTGTAGAAACTTTGATTCATTGCAATTATTTATTTCTTATTTCTGGCCTAATATTTTGTAGCGAAAAGTAAAAGAAAATTACCATTAATTGGTGGCCATCTAGAGATTGAAAGATTGGCCCTTCCGAAACTTGTAACAGCACGTAAAACTAGAAAAGATGGCGCGGACAGATGGCGCGGACAGAGAAGTCTGGGCCGTCTTTTCATGCCACCTTTTCTAGCTTTACGCGTTGTTACGTACGTTGAAATGAACCAACTAACCCAGGAATCAACCATCCTTGATATATTTGCGATAATGCCGTGAATTGCACTCCCGTGTTTGCTGCTGCTAAGAGAAATTCACCACCGGCCACTGCGGCCACGTTTTTGATGCATGCAGAAAATTCTTGAGGCCCATACACTTCAATTTTGGTGCGTCCTATAACCCTCGAGGTGGTCTAAATTAACCTGGCCCTTCTCTAATGCATACTTTAAGTAATATATGCTTTCCGAGACGTTAAACTCGAACACCTAATACTATCCGGGAACCTTGGTGGCTAGTTCTTAGCTGTCTCGGAATACGATAGTGATGTCTCGGAAAATGTGGCTTTAGCTGGCTTGTCTGATTGATGTCTTCAACTGATTGATGCACTAAGTTTGGTGTCTGGCATATGTACTGTTGTTTTCCCGCGTGTTTGGTCACCATGCTTTTTTTTTAGACGTTCATATCTTGAGCTACACGAGAAACATCCGGGTCTTGCAATAAATATGAGAAGCGCCTCGTGAACTACACAAAAGTTTTACCTGAAATTATGTACTACTATGCATGATGCAGCAAGCACACCTGGCGCCTCTTTCATGGAAGTGGACTGCGGGGTTCCTTTTGACAAAGTTGGTTCGCAGACAAGTTCCTCGAGTGGTAAGTAGGATGTCATGCTATTTATTTATTTATTTATTTATTTATTTAGAACTCCCAGGTCCAGAAAAATTAATGAGGGGAGCGATTACAAAAGTAATACAAAATTAAATTAAGAAACGAAGCACTTCAACATTTCAGTATAAAATACTTGTTGTTATAAAGTTTTAGCTAAAATAAGAGACAGATACGTCGACGGACAAGTGATAAATAATAATGGCATATGCAATAAGGTTCCAAATTATGTACGTAAGAAAAAAAAAGATTGTCCCACAATCACTTTTGCTGCACAAAGTAAAAAAAAAGAGAGTAGAATCTGTTTAGAAAATATTAGTTTACAAGTGACTGTCGTGAATTGATATGATGGCTTCGGGAAGGTGGTTTCATTCAGAGGATGATTGAATTATAAATGGCTGAAAGGAGGATTTTGTGTGACACGTTTGAAGACCAACTTTGTAACGATGGTCCATTCGAGGCAATAGGTAAAGCGGCTGAGAAATGGCTTTGTTTCGGCGATTTGGAGATGGGAGATTTTGTGGAAAAAAAAACCAGACACGCAATTTTACGATAAGATATAGACATGAGAGAAAGATTGTTTTTCATAGCGGACACGCCTCCAGTTCTGTTGTAATTACATAAGATGAAGTGAACTTAATTGTTTTGTACGAGGTCTGATGAAGATATTAGTTTGCTAGTAGTAGTGTCCCGAATAGCGCACTCGTATTATAATTTAAGTTGTACAAGCGCAAGTGATTTACCTTAAATTTTGTGCCACTATATATGGCGCATGAAGCATAAAAGGGCACCCACTAAAGCCATCAAATGTTATGAACCAACTTCTGTTACCCAAGACACTTCAAAGTCAAGTTCCTCGAACTGTAAGGCGACAAGTTTTCTAGATCAGATAAGCGGTATAAATGGGTTATGCTCGAATGCACGCAATAGGTGGCCCACCTTATAGACTAATGATGATGCAGCCATTGCCCCGCCGTGGTGGTCTAGTGGCTAAGGTACTCGGCTGCTGACCCGCAGGTCGCGGGTTCAAATCCCGGCTGCGGCGGCTGCATTTTCGATGGAGGCGGATGTTGTAGGCCCATGTGCTCAGATTTGGGTGCACGTTAAAGAACCCCAAGTGGTCTAAATTTCCGGAGCCCTCCACTACGGCGTCTCTCATAATCATATAGTGGTTTTGGGACGTTAAACCCCACATATCAATTAATCATGATGCAGCCATTGTAGACGGGATGGCTTTCTTCGCCTAGGATAACTTTCAGCGAGGCTTTTGAGGAGAAAAGCCGTTTCAGCTCACACAATGTTCGCCGATGCCAACGTTGTAGCTTGCCGCCGGACAAACACCAGTGTTACATATAGCATACATGGAGCGTTCTTAGCGCGCGCGTGTAGGTTTAAAATAGACTATATTCCATCCGTACATTTCTCTGTCTGCCCCTCCATTCATCCGTTCATACGTGCATATCCGTTGATCCATCCGTGTCTGCGTCTGTACATCCATTCTTCTGCCCGTCTAATCGTTCGTGCATATGTTCATCCATCCGTCCGTCCATTTATGAATCTGTTCGTCTATGCATGCGCCCTTTCATGCATTCATCTGTCTACTGACTATATGTCTACGCATCCATTCATCTGTCCGTCCGTCTGTCAGTTCGTCACCTTGTGAAATCCAAAGTGTGTGCGGCGAACGACCGTGCCCATTGAAACGTACCGGTCAGAATTCCAGTGCACTATAGTCAGAATCGATCGCGATGCTTTCTTGTTGAATGATTGTACACGCTGGGCACAGCAACACTGCGCAAGCAAAGCGCGAGCGCTGTAGACTCCGACAACGGTCGTGACCGGCATGCGTTGGCGCAGCCAGGTGGCTTCCTGGCACCATCGTAATATATTTATAAATATCGTGATATTTCATAAGCATTTCATGATCATCCAGGGATCTTTGCAGCATCCCCAAAGTTCACTTCGTATATATAGTGGCTGCCAATTTTTTAAATTCATGGAGAACGTACTTCAGTGCAGATAATCAGTTAGCTATATGCTTCATGCAGAAAACACAGCGTTGCCATAAATGACGCACACGTTTGCCACAATCGAGTTTTCGAATAGATGTTCAGTCATATTCGCTGTGATAGCAGCCGTTGTTGCATAGCAACAAACCCACTGCACTACTAGGCTCGGTCGAGGACGCGGGTTTGATTACCGGCCATTCATGATGCCAACCTTTAGGCAACGACGAAATCCAAGAACGCGTTTGTGTACATCAAATCTACGACAAATGATTCAAGTTGGTGTTGTTTGATATGTGGGTATGGGTGTATTTTTGCATATGTAGTCTCAGGTGTTCTATTATTCCCACACTGCTTCTTATTGTTTCCTTTGGTATGTGTGCCCCACGTTCACTCAAGGCCTAAAAGGTAGCCGGCGCTTTACTTGTGCGCTAACATCTTTTTATATATCACATCCGTAATGTTAAAAGTGGTCTAAGTTAACCTAAGATCCCCCACTATGACATTCCTCGTAATAATAGTGGCCTTCCGGTACGCTAATCTCACAGTTAATTTTTGTTTTCTTGTTGCCATCTCCTTTACACTGTCGGCAAGAAAGTATACCTGACGACTGTGCTTGGGTGACTGTGGGCGACGCCTCCGTGGCAGAGATACCCTGCAAGCACAGACCTCGCCACCAGCGAACGGGAACTCTCGTTAGCAAAGCGGCCAGTACATGATTGCCTTCGTCCAACTTAAAAAAAGAAGTATTTCGACATGTTCACTGACATGACTGGAATCAAACGATTTGCGCATGGTGTCAACACGTGTTGAAACACAACTGCGCCAGCAAAAAAAAATAGAAAATCTGCTTCAGAACTTGCTATACACGTATATTAGTTATGAGAAAGACGAGTATCGATATGTTGTTCGAAGCCTTGAAGGGAAACCGAAGAGAAACAATAACTTAGTTTAGATTAATAAACTGCAATCTGATAACTCTAATGCCTTAAGTTTCACTTTCATCAGTTCATTATTAGCGGAGAAAGTAAAAATTGAAGTTTTATTTTTTTTAATTTTGCACCGAAATCTTTGCACGGGACGTCACAAGTTTCAAAGTGTATTTTTCTCATTTTTGTGACATACGACTCAATGAAATATTCCGAAACTTTGTATGCTAGGCCAGTGGCACCTTTAGAAGACAGTTTACGTCATTTTTATCGACGCCTCCCCCCGCATTTTCTCTTCGTGCATTTTCTGTTGCGCTAAGAGTGACATTTTCAGGAATGTGAAATTGTACTTCACTAATACGCGAAAAATGCTTTTGCTGTTTAGTGTTTATTTAAGGCACGAAATCTCTCAGTAGATACATACTATGTGGGAAAAACCACCTTCTAAAAGATGTTTGCTGACATACTGTCCCAGCAGCATGACTCTCCCCCCCCCCCCCCCAATTTTCTGAATTTATACGTACATGATGGTACAGAAACTGGTGAGATGCAACTGTTTGTACAGAATTTCAGGTAAGAGCACTATTTGAAAGGCGGCGTTTCTCATATTTTCATATCTCCCACATAAATCCTTACTTCTAGTTTTGCAATGTTTCATTCTCGTATTTTTACTGCTCTGTACCCACTCGTGCGATATTCTTTTAACCAGGCTGCACTATGTGAAAATAAAATAAAATGAAATAAAATAAAGCAACACGTGTGAACCACAGCCACTGCAGGGGGGATGACTGGAGAGCTAACGTATGTGTTGGTCTGAGAACTCGGTGGTTCTTTCAAAAAGATAACGCGTTGGTTTATAATCATTAGTTGAATAGAATTTGTACATTGCTTTGATTATCTCTCCTTTGTTTTTATTACTCCTCTTTTACCATGACTAATATTGTTCCCCAATAATTGATGCAGACAGCAAGTCGGGGCTAAGCAGTCGCACTCGCAAGAGAACCCTTGTGGTTCCCGTTGCCGGCGAAGATTGGCGGCCTGGCCGTTCTAGAGGTACGAATGAGGAACGTAGTCTAGAACGATTTCAAAATTTTTGCAGGATGATAAGAGTTGTTGTATATTGTTTTGGAATTGACTATACAGAAAACACGCCGTGTCTAGACATCTGTTCCGCAAGAAAGCTTGCATCTGTGGTCATTGACTATGAATTTTCGCAGCCTCGTTCTACTAGAGGAACTGTCCCGTCATGGTGGTCTTGTAGCTAAGGTACTCTGCTGCTGACCCGCAGGTCGCGGTATAAAATCCTGGCTGCAGCGGCTCTATTTTTGTTGGAAGCGAAAAGTGCTGTAGACCTGTGTGCTCAGAGTTGGGTGCACGTTAAGGAACTCCAGGTGGTCGACATTTGCGGAGCCCTCTACTACGGCGTCTCTCATATACATATGGTTGTTTCGCGACGTTAAAATTATTATACCACTCAATAAATCTACCAGGGGAATCGGCGAAGCTGAAGTACGAGTCAGTATCGTACAATGACGTTGGTGCTGTAACTTTGGCTTTTGGTAGTACACCCAGGATTGACAGAGCATTGCTTACATTTCGAGTGTTCAGATCCTATTCGCCAGGTCTGCGCATAAGTGCGTGCCTGTTCATGGTGACAAGTGAACGGCGCGCACTATTCCGTCGCGAAGGCTTGCTGCTGTTCAAGATTCATTTCACGCTTATAGAACTTATATCTTAGCGAAAAATTTCGGAACTACAACGTTCAGAAAGCGTGTGTACACAAAATTACAAACCAACGTAAGCTAATGTGAACTTATATGCTCGCTGCAGACAGTGAAGCTCGGGTTGAGCCTGGTGACCGGCCTGCTGAAAATGCTGAAGACGAAGTTGGCGCAACAGCGCCACGGCAGAAGAGAGTCTCCAGGTTGCCAGTTCTGAAGCGGGAACCTGGGTTTCAAGAAGGTACAAAGAGAATGGCACATCGTTTTAGGATCATTGATATTATAATGAGAAACATTGACAGAAGGATCAGGTTGTGGTACTTACATAAGCCCGTGGTATAACTGATCGCTCAGCGGTTGCGCTTCGGGGACCCTAAAAGGGCCCTGCGACATTTTTTTTTTTCAGGGCGGTATGAAAAAAGCTGCTGATCGGTAGTATATGCTACTAATGCGACCCCAATATTGTATTGTTGCTCGTGGACTGGAAATAGTGAGAAAGGATATTAAAAATAAGGTAGAGAAGTTTCCTACCCTTCACGTCTGGAGAGGAGATAAGGGAGTAAAAGAGGAGGAGATGTACATTGCACAACGCGCACGCACACACACACATGGCACATGCAGTGCAAGATTTCAAAGGTGGTCGCTCAGTCACAATGCCCTGAAGAACCGTAAAAAAGCTCGTGTAGTTTTGTGGGCCGAGGTGCTTGAAGACCATGAAGATCTCCTGAGTAAAGCGACGATCATTCAGTCTCCTCAAGGCACACTGGAGAGTCCGGCAATCTCGTTCAAGATCGGGACAATGACACAGGACATGTAATTATAGTTCTCAAAGTAAGCTAAAAATAACGCCCCCTCCCCTCTTCTTTCTACAAACGATATCATGTACTCAGCCACTCTATCCACCCTACATGACCACTCCGTGCACCCACCCAAATTCACAGCCATTAGCTCATTTGAGCATCGTGGCTGCATGGTTACTGCCCCGGCCGCAGGGACCGCCACGTTTGCACTCGCGCTCCCGCGATTTTTCTGAAGGTTAGCCACGAGTTTGAAGAACATACAAGAGAAATCATGACACGCACGTAACGTACCTTGCTTCCCTACAGCACCTCCTTCTCCTTATCACCTCCTTCTCTTTCTCCTGGACAAGAAAAGAGAGAAAGCAATTACAGCGTACGAAAAATCTCTACGCACTTTACAGATTCCAAAAAAAAAATGACGGTCAATTTATCAAGCAATAAACTCCTTTAGGGAAGCTTCTTAGTTACTTGAAGAAATGTTGCAGAGCTCCTTTAACCGTCACTATTGCTACCGCATCCTGATATGTAACAAGTGACTCCAAAAAGTGAACGCCTACTGATCCAACATGACCATGTCTATATACCTCATGTCATGCCACTTACACTACACTGGGTTACTTGCCTGTACGCACTTCCGGTCTCTTCTTGAGATACTGCCTAGTTATGCAAAACTATCGGTAAATGAATCATTGATAGCATTGAATGTTTTGTTGAAACTATCGATAGTACAAGTTATCGGTAGTACTGTACTGCACGCTATCGATAGTATAAGCGCTCTTGCAGTCGATCGCTGCATCGGTTGCATTACTGCAGGTAAACATTTCCCACTCATCGCCTTTTGGAAATCTATTTCATGCGAAGCAGTTAGGGAGTAATTGTCCATTTCTTGGCTTTGCGTTTAGCGTTAGTAGGTGGGTCGACGTGTTTCTACAAGTAGGGTAGGTCTCTGCGCATCGTGACATTACTATAGGAACGTCAACTACGCTGGCCTCTAAAGGGGAACGTGTGCTTGGACGTACTTTGAAAACTCATGAAGTGCGGACGTCTGTATTATCGAAACGTAATTCACTTTACGATGAGGTGATGTAAATTTCATACGTGACTTTTATTAGTGTATTCCTTCTCGGCCAAGCTACATTTGTATACAGTTTGCGGGGAAGGAATACAACTGCATGGTTTATTAAAAAACGGAATCAACACTACAATTGAAATAGATGTTGACGCGGAGTGACGCCTGTATCATAGGGGTACATAGGTAATCTTCGTTCTTGAACTGTAAAATTAGATAGCAAGCACTGCAACCCCAATGACGTCACCCCTGCAGTACGACTGGACACGTTCTTTTTCCTAAGTAGTTTAAGGACCTGGCGTTGCTCTGTGGTAGAATATCTTCCTGCCCCGCCCAACGCTTGGGTTCGTTTGGTGATGGGATATTAATCATTATTCTGTACATTAGTCGGCTCAATGCTGCCCATGTCGCGTTTTATTCTTTGCGTACTGCAATGTCTTTTGGCGTCTATCTATCTATCTATCTGTCTATCTATCTGTCTATCTATCTATCTGTCTATCTATCTATCTGTCTATCTATCTATCTGTCTATCTATCTATCTGTCTATCTATCTGTCTATCTTCTGATCTGTCTTCTATCTGTTATCTCTGTCTGTCTGTCTGTCTGTCTGTCTGTCTGTCTGTCTGTCTGTCTGTCTGTCTGTCTGTCTGTCTGTCTGTCTGTCTGTCTGTCTGTCTGTCTGTCTGTCTGTCTGTCTGTCTGTCTGTCTGTCTGTCTGTCTGTCTGTCTGTCTGTCTGTCTGTCTGTCTGTCTGTCTGTCTGTCTGTCTGTCGATCTGTCGATCTGTCTGTCTTTCTGTCGATCTGTCGATCTGTCTGTCTTTCTGTCGATCTGTCGATCTGTCTGTCTTTCTGTCGATCTGTCTTTCTGTCTTTCTGTCGATCTGTCGATCTGTCTTTCTGTCGATCTGTCGATCTGTCGATCTGTCTGTTGATCTGTCGATCTGTCGATCTGTCGATCTGTCGATCTGTCTGTCTGTCTGTCTGTCTGTCGATCTGTCTGTCGATCTGTCTGTCGATCTGTCGATCTGTCTGTCGATCTGTCGATCTGTCTAGTCTGTCTGTCTGTCTGTCGATTTGTCGATCTGTCTGTCTGTCTGTCTGTCGATCTGTCTAGTCTGTCTGTCGATCTGTCTGTCTGTCTGTCTAGTCTGTCTGTCTGTCTGTCTAGTCTGTCTGTCTGTCTAGTCTGTCTGTCTGTCTAGTCTGTCTGTCTGTCTAGTCTGTCTAATCTGTCTAATCTGTCTAATCAGTCTGTCGGGCTGTCTAATCTGTCTAATCAGTCTGTTTATTATAGTGCCTAGAGTATACGACATACTGTCTATCTAGCCGTTTACGTCTGGGTGCTCTCGTTATCACCCCCTAACATGGCGTCAACCAAAACAAGTAAGAAGGTTTGGGGAATATGACGCGCTAGTGAAGCCTTCAACAATGTCACAATCCGGTCGCGTACGTGGTCAAACATTTCAAGTTAAACAGTCACACATACCCGCCCGCGGATATGTGCCCCTGGTATTCAGGTATGTGCCACAGGGGATAGACATTTCAAGTCTACCCAGGAACGTCGAGAACACACGTAGTGTCATTTCAACGCGTAAGCGTTAATATAAAGCTGACATCAGCAGCGTTGACCCAATGAACGCAAACAGTTAATATCCTAGTCTCAGCAGGAATGGAACCACATCATTCTGCCGGGTAACCAAGTATTCTACTACAGAGTCACGCCAGGTCGCGGGACTAATTTTCAAATAGAACATTATGTTTCTGAAATGTTCACTGTGGCTGTAGTGTTGGATATTCAGTTAACTCGTACCATACAGCCGTCCCGTCGCTCTAGCGTCCATTGTAGTTAGGTGATATTCGCTCAAGTTGATTTATGTAGCAGTTCCCAGTACTACCATCCTCACGAGCACCAGCGCTTCATATCAGCTTATCGCTTCCGATGTTGCTAATGCTCATGTTCCTGTTGGCATCGTTGCGTAAGGGCAAGCAACTAGTTATAAACATCTGCAATTCCTCAACATATGTCTGTGCATGAAACATTTATGCATATATTTAGCGTCATTTATTGACGTGCCACTCGATAAAAAAATTACATGGTCACCTTCCCTCCACACGCTTCCCAAAACGGTGATTCCCAAGGTACGTGGGATCTAACGAACTTTTATTTGAGCTCTCACATTAAAATTAGCGATGTCTGTTCTCGTCGTTTCTGGCTAGATATAAACCCCGTCACCTGTGGTGCCTATCGGGGCCCTTGGTATACTGGTATGTATCACACACGTCTGCAGAAAAGGGTTTGGGGACGGGCGCAACAGGATTGTGGCGTTATCATTTTTATGACCACACATTCATATTCGTCAGACCTTCTTTCCCTCTCTTACCAATTTCGCTCTACACCACGAGAATACCCCGACCTATGCGGCTAGCTAGCTAGCTAGCGAGACAGACAGACGAACGAACGAACGGACGGACACACAGACGGACAGACTGACGGACGGATGGACGGACACACATACAGACGGACGCACACACATACAGACGGACGCACACACATACAGACGGACGCACACACATACAGACGGACGCACACACATACAGACGGACGCACACACGTACAGACGGACGCACACACGTACAGACGGACGCACACACGTACAGACGGACGCACACACGTACAGACGGACGCACACACACGGATGGGCACACACACACGGACGGGCACACACACACGGACGGACACACACACACACAGAGAGACGGGCACACACGCACACAGAGAGACGGGCACACACGCACACACAGAGAGACGGACACACACGCACACACAGAGAGACGGACACACACGCACACACACAGAGACGGACACACACGCACACACACAGAGACGGACACACACGCACACACACAGAGACGGACACACACGCACACACACAGAGACGGACGGGCGGACAGACACAGACAGACAGACGGACAGACACAGACAGACAGACGGACAGACACAGACAGACAGACGGACAGACACAGACAGACAGACGGACAGACACAGACAGACAGACAGACAGACAGACAGACACAGAGAGAGAAATAGATACGCTCAGTGCACGTGGCACTTAGTGAACTGACTACTTACAACGCCGACTAAATTTCAAGGCCGAAAGGCTGCCGCAGTGACGTCAGAGGTTGGGGGCCCAGTTGCCCAACTGAGCATGCTCAGTAAGACTTTTTTTCCACATCTTTTATTCGGTCCAATCTAGCCGCAGCAGCTGCGAGAGCGGGAGCGTTGGTTCTCCTAAAACGTGAACGAAACACAGGCTTTCCGCCGCGTTCGCGGCGTAACTGGGCCCCCACCCTCTGACGTCACTGCGGCAGCCGTTGGGCCTTGAAATTTAGACGGCGTTGCTACTTACCGTAATGCTCATTTCATTTACGTGGAATGTTTTGGCAAAATAAGTTGATTGTTTCCACAGCAAAAATGCCCAATAACTTCAATCCGAAAATTTCGTAATGCAATCTGTTGCATCTAGCAACTGATAAGCTTTGTTCTTGATATTTCTTATTTGGTATGTGAAACTTCACTAATTCGTACTCAAAATTTTTAATTTGAAAATGGATAATGTAATATGAATTTTAGGCCCCGCAGTTCCGCCAAATGCAACTGCTCCTTTTTCTGCAACAGACGAACAGTTCAGCTTAATTTTCAAGTGTCGACCAAGCACTCTGGTGAAAGAACACGAGCATGCCGACTTTCGCGTCATTCAGCCTGCTCCTACTGCTGCAGCATTTTCCACACATTCGAGGAACGAAGTTTATGTCAAGTTCGAGTGGTTTATTTTATGCTCTCGCTACTGTGTTTTAGTATTGATAGCGCTGTCGGTAGTTATTTGTGCCATCAATAGTTCCATAGTGACTGAATTATCGGTTTTGTCGATAGTGCTGATTGTTCTGGATCACTAGTACTCGTCCTAAAATTTTCAGTTTATTAGTTTGCCCTAAATAGATGCCAAGCACAAGCGAGCCAATAGAAAGTGCACCAGAAGACATCAGTGTACAACGAAAGAAGCTATTACACAATGTCTTTAAGATCTATTTTTAGTTTCTAGTGCACCCTGCCGTCACAACAAGATATTGTAGCTTCTCTTCCCGAGCTCTTGTGATAGGTCGCGCAGTTTCTTCAGAATGTATTCTTTGACTACAGGTGTGCCAAGCAAGGACTTGAAGAGCAATGTCATGAAAGGGCCTGCTGAAATGGATTCACAGGTAAAACGTTTGCATATATCACATATATCAGGACACGTTTGCATATTAAGTTGTATAAAAATGGAGAAACAAAATTGTCACTAACTCTTTGTTTAATGGCCATGGAGGATGTTAAGCGTTTTGATAGTGTGGTGCACTGCTTCTAGGGTACGTAGGTATAGTTCCCTACGGCAAAGAAAATTTGAGTGTGGAGAGTATGCAAAAAAGTGGGTGTACTAAATAACATATATTAGCACAAACAAGAAAAAAATGCGTAAGAAGCAATAGAAATGAAGCTAATGCTCATGACTTTTTAACTTTCTTCTTCGCACTAATCTGTATCTCTTAATTAAATCTAAAAATTTTACATCCTGCTTTTTGCAGTTACATTGCGTAGTTAACGGTCAAGATATCACGGCTGATAGCCTCGCGTGCTGCAGCACGCGCTGGGCAATTATTTGGAGATGGCTTTAAAGCGCCTAACAGCAGTTTCAGTTTCAGTGAGCCCCGGGACAGGCTCATCCCAAGGTATTAATTGCAAAGTATTGCTTTGCATATTGCGGACAGCTTGAGCATTATATATATATATATATATATATATATATATATATATATATATATATATATATATATATATATATATATATATATAGTATCACTTTCTTAATTACCTTGGGAGAGCATAGTTAGTATGTAAGGGTAGGAGGGTTGGATGATTATAAATGTCTGGTGATGACTGATGAGAAGAATAGGAAAATCTCGTCACGTACGGCGTAATTTTTTCCCCAGTCACACGTAGCATATGCACGAATATTAAGGCCGTGATATGCGGGTATGAGGCACACGTGTTTGACAGTTTAAATGTACCGAGAGGCGGCGAGAAGAGACATTGATAGTTGGAATGCGAGAGTGCTAGAAAAATCTACATCGGCAGCGTTGACCCGATGACTGCAAATAAAAGACGCTACAACCCCAGAAGGAATCGAACTCAAACTTTGAGTGGGAATGAAGTCTTCTAAAGCGGAGCCACGCCACGTTTCAGAACTCCTTTGGAAAGAGACCCTATACGTTGGTGAAATGGCAGTTGTGGTTGCAATGCTGCCCATTTAATTTTATGAACGCTACATACACAGTACAATGGCACAGGCGTCACGTCGGGGTAGCTTAAATTATAATTAGGCACCATCCATTAAAGTTAGTGCACTACTGAAGGCTGCCATATTCGCAATTAGAAGTGCTAGATTACAGCTTACCGCTTATGACGTTGGTATTACCCATGTTGCCCTTAACTGTAAAATATCAGTTATATGAAACATATGTGGCTGTTCAATATACATGTCTATGCGAATAACATTTGTACGTATGTTGAGCGTTATTTCGTAATATTTCGCCTAACAAAAAACACCACAGTCACCTTTCCTTGGCATGCTTCGCATTACATCGGTTCCCATAGTGCGGGGGACTTGCTGAATTTTTTTTTGGTAGACCCGAACGTATGAGCACACTAAACAGAGAGGACTTCGCTGAGAAGTATTTTTAAGGGAGGCTCACTATAATATCCATTGTGTGGCTGTAAATGTGTGTGGCCACCCAAAATGCACCGCCGAGGCAATGACTCCAACCTTTGCAATTCCGTGCAAGTCGACACAGCAGGCACGCACTGGGAATCAACGCAGAAACAACATACCAACACTTGCTAACGCTTAGTAAGCAACGTAGTACCTTCATCACCCACTTAATGCCTAAAATTTTGTTAGAAGTATCGAGATTAGTCTTCAAAAGCATCCAGTTTCATTGCTTGAAGCCTTGCGTGGCGTATTGCAAACTTCAGCAATTTATTGTTTAGGGGGTGCCTAATTTGATCAGTGCTTTCTAGACATTGGCTGGAATATCTTCGAGAACGGATCGTCAAAACAACTCATTATATACAAGTAATATTCATTTTGTTTCAGGCAACTAGAAGACGATCCTTCAAGAAGCCTGGTGGAAAAAAGAAAGGCATCTCAACCGAAAGACGCACGGTGTATAAGAAACTCGAGGTTTGTGTGGGACACTGAACAAGGGAGAAAAAAAGCTAAAGGCACTGCTTAGAGAACGCTTATTTTGAAGCAAGCGTATGCGTTTAACCAAACAATAGCTGCAAATCCTAAATATGGAGTACAGAAACGATTGGCTGACTTCTCGCCATGCGATCAGATAAATCAAAAGCCGCAAAAAAAAAGCAAGACCTAAGAAATCTTACCACTCATGTACGACTAATGTATCACTGTTTACATTTTCTCATTGTATTTTCCGATTGTCCCAATTTTATCATGCAAGTATGCGCTTCCTTCTTAACACTGTCAAAAGATCGCAAAGTGCTATTGGCGAGCATGGCTGCTTATCACGACTCTGCTGCAACAAAGGTACGAGTGCAAGATTTGTCACTTGCTACGCGCAGATAACAGAGAAATAACTGTAAAGGTAGAGGGTTAGCTGCAGGTATAGCGTGCCTTCGATAACCCCACCTCCGAGTGTAGCGGAGCCCCTGCTGCACCCAACGAAAATTCTTAAAGGCGGAACTTGCCCTCATGTTGTAAGCACTTGACAGCGACATTGAAGAAGAAATTGTATGGGAAGGCTGCTAGTTTCCGGCTTTTCTTTGATGCTACATCTGAACGTATCAAGTTACCGCGATCACATCAAACCTCTTCAAGCAGAAGGGAACTACGCGCGATGGTTATTCGCTTCTCTTAGTACCGTTTATAGAGCCCGTACTATGACAGCTAATGTTCGAGGCCAATTGTGTGACTTGTTTGGGTTCGAATACGAGCGCTTGGCACTATGCTCGTTAATTAGCGAGTGTTCAGTGAACTATATAAGCCGGATGAATCTGCGGACCTTATTTAGTATAGCTGTCTATTACACCACAATTCAATTGGGATTCATGTGAAACTGGGAACTTTTGTATTTGGTGTGGTTTTTCCCGTTACCATTCCAGTTTGACTATGGTCTTCCCTGTGTAGGATATAGACAATTGTGAGCTCCTCTGTCTGTCAGCTGTCCTGAGTCCAGACAATGCCGGTACGCCCAAATTGGAGAAGTTGTGCCATTTCTAACTTTTTCGTACATGTTTTCATGCATTCCAGGAGCTTTGGCTTGAGATCGCTGAAACCAGGTCCCTGTCGGAAATGGAGGAATTGAAACAGACCCTCGAAGATACTTATAACCAGCGCCGTCTAATAGCGGCCTCACCTCTGCCCGAATTTTTCTTGCAAGAAGAGATTGTAAGTATCAATGCATATTACTGCCACCATTATTGTACTGATGGCGTTATAAGACAGGGTTACACAGATTACGCCGGTAAATACGGTTAATGTGTTCTACCAATAGACGGTAACATTCACTGCCTCATATGAACTTTTACTTCCAACATGACATGATTTTTGCAGTGCAATAATAAGAAAATTAATACTTTGTATGCTCGTTTCACATGTAGCTCTGCATGGAAGCTAAAATTCGATTTGGCTCCGACATCAAAGAACTGGAAGAGAAGCTCCGCAATGCGCTAAAGATCTTCTCGGAAGCACACAATGAAGAATTTCCATTAGAAGGACTGACATTGAGAGACCTCTGCCTATACTTGGAAGACGGCACAAGTCCTTCATTGGTTACTGAGGTATGTCAAGTTTTCCGTGTTTTTAACCATTCTGTAGTATCCGAGAACTACTAGCAGTATGATTAGGCGCACTTAAAATACACTTTAGTAATATAGTTATTACAAGTTTAGAATGAAAATTTGAAAACAAGTGTAACGCTTTCCCATATTAGGGACTAATCGCGGCAGCTCAGGAGAAATTGAAGAGCGCCTCCAGCAGGCCGCCTCTGTTGTTAGCGCCGATGCGAGCCAGTGCGGATAGGAGTGCGCTCCAGCCAAATCTGAACTACTACACGTCAGCTAAGACAGCTCAAAACGAGCCTTAACTAGACGTACAATTGAGGAGCATTGACTCGAGAGGTTTTCAAAATACTAATCCATGGTGGTCTAATCCCCAACAGAATAAAAAAAAATTGAGCTACGCTATACAAGCTACGAAATTTTGAAGGGAACATTGTGCCCAAAATCCTCCCATTCTCGAAACCAACGCAGGGGGGCAGGAGAAGTATAGAGACGTGCAACGGCTCAACCACAACTTGGTAAATATCAGGTTTCTCAAGTAAACACCGTACTTAATAATGAATAAGGATGAATACAGTGGAGTTGAATAATTTTAATAATTATCTGACTATGCATTACTGTCATCTTATGTCAGCGTATCATGTAACCCGTATCTTGTATCGTGTAACCCGTATCATATAGCCCGTATCTTTTATCAAAACAGTCAATTTCTTACCAGTATTGCTTTCTTACGTTGTTTTCTGAATATTCGTACAACAATCAGTGCTCCAGCGAAAGTGTTCAGAAAAGAAACAAAAGTGTGACTCTGCCTGCTTTCTAAAAGAAAAAAAACTTCGAAGATTATGATAGTGCTAGCGCGAATTCTCAGAACGGCTTCGAGTGTTGGTGCAAGGCTTTGGCTTTCTGCAAGGTATAGATAACTCCATAAATCGTAATTTTTAGTGCCAGCGTGGCTCTGTGGTACAATTCTTCATTGCCATGGAGAGGTCTCGGATTCAAACTCAGCGGTGAAAATACGGCAGGAGTACAAGGAGGGACATACGTCTTGCGATGGCGGCCATCTTCTTTTTTAGAAATGTACGAGGTTTTCTTTTAATTGTATTTAAAATAAAATCATGCTTTGCAATAAAAAAATTTGGTCCCGAGCCAGTAGGCGGCCAATATAGAGTAGGTTTCTAGCTAATAAGCCATTTGGATTAAACCATCAAGTGAAAATACTTTGTTTTAACACGTAAAGGCACAGCTTTTAGGGTCGAAGCTCCTTACGCCGTGGGTCGGATGTCTCGTGTCGTCGTAGTCGTCGTGGTAGCCAGTTGCATTGCATTCAGTAAAAACTGTTGTCCCAGCATGTCCACGGAGTGAATGATGATGAGTGGGGCGAAGCGTCCGTCAGTCCATCCGTGCGTCCCACTTGTATTCATTCACCTTGTAGATGCGCTGTGATTTTTTTAAATTTAGTTTAATGACCAATCCTGTATACCTGTTAGTCACAGCATTCAAATATTTATTCCTGAAAATATTCTCGTAAAGCATGTTTATGTTCACTGGTGAATGTTTTTTTTCATTATCACAATGTGGCTATATGAAATATTGGAATTGATATTGCACTGTCAATAGCTTACAACAAATCATCGACATTATTCTTAGGTGATCGCAATTCTTCATTTAGTTTGCGTTTTAATCGCAACATAATGAAAATTTGTGATACGTCCGAAGTGACCTGTAACATTCTAGGTAGCAAACTAAGAGCAGGTTTCGTTTTCGTGCTTAGTTTCTGCTCTTTAAAAAGGCTTCATATTTCAGAGTTGGTTTTTCAGCAAAGCGCGACGCTTAGCTGTCAAGCTGCTCAGTTATGATGTTCCAAAGTTAAATTTCAAGGGGTAACCAGCAAGAGGTGTACTCCCCCCCCCCCTAACTCTTTCACAAACCACAAGAAAATCTATCTGTAAATGTGTCAAATCACTACAACATTACTTCAAGGCAGTCATTATTTTATTGCAACAATAATAATGAGATAATTGTAGCATTTACGTGCGTTAGTCATCCTAATTAGGCTGTCATTAAATATATCTACTCTGAAGTCATTGGTGTTCTTTCTGTATCAACGGAATGAAATCTAAGGCTAGGAATATAGTGCAAAATTAATTTTGGGTTGTGTTCATTTTTAGCAAGGAAAACTTCTGCGTTTCACATTGGTTGCAGGAAGCGGCACATCACACGACTCGTCAAACGGGGCAATGCCTTCACAAAAGAAATCATACGTATCATTACACTGCAAAATGAAGTTAAATATGGACAAATTTATTATGCAGGGGTTCTCATTCATCCAAAGTGCAATATTTCTTGCTCCTTGTTAGCATGTACTAGCTGCAAATAGCAAAAACGAGTGATGTACACAATCGTGTGCATAGCGCTCTAAGGGTTGATCTAAGCACCAAGAGGGTGACGACCCAGTCAACACACTGTAATATCATTTTGCGCAGTCGACAATGCACTGAATCAGATGAAATCAGCTGGCCTCACACTACAACACTAATAATAATTTGGCATATACCATGCACCTTGGGAATCGACGTTATTCGAAGCATGCAGAGGGAAGGTGACTGCGTTGTAATTTTCTCATTAAGTGACAGGACATAAAACGGTGCTAAATATGTGCATAAATGTTGAACGGACAGACATATGTTGAATAATTGCAGATGTTATGTAAACAGTTGTTTGCACTTGCGCCACGGTGGCGACATGAATATGAGTATTAGCAACACCAGAAGCGATAGGCTGATATGGAGCGCTGGTTGTCTTGAGGGTGGTAGCACTGGACACTGCTACATAAATCAACTCTAGCGCGTGGCGCCCAACTCAATTGACGTTAAGCCAGCGTTACGGCTGTATCAAACTGGTACACATGTAAGCTTTATAAAATCAGATAGCTAGCCCTGCAACCACAACTGACGTTTCACGAGCATTAGGGTCTACTTGAAAAAACAGTTCGAGGCCTGGCATGGGTCTTTGGTAGAGTTCTTTATTGTCACGCCGAATGCTGTGGTTCAACTCCTTCTGGAACCTTGATATTTATTCTTTACATTCATGGGATCAACGATGCCAATGCCAGGTTTTTCTTAGCGCCCATGCGTTGAAATTCCACATGCATGTTCTAGTTATTCGTGGCTAAATTTCTATCACATGTGGCACACATTCGTTTATCAATGGCACATACCCTCTCGCAGGTATGTACCACTGTGTAGCAGGTAGTGTTTGACTACGTACGCGACGGGATTGTGACATTAATCATGTGTTGACGAGCGCGTCAAATTCGTCATATTATCTGAATGGGTGGGTGGGTGGGTGGGTGGGTGGACGGACAGATAGACGGACTTGGCTAAAGAAGTTGATTATTTCCACAACAAAAATGCCCAATAATCTCAATCCGAAAATTTCATAATGCAATCTCTTGCACCTAACAATTGATACTTTGTTCTTGATATTTCTAATTTGTTATGTGAAACCTACCTCAATAATTAGTACTCAAAATTTTACTCTGAAAAAAGAATAATGTAATGAGAATTTTAATAACACAGATTGTTAGGCTAGTTGGTGATTGGGAATCAACATATTTGCACAGCACAAGACTACGAGTAGTTATGACGTAACTACAGAAGAAGAGACAAGGACAGAAAGAGCACTGTGCTCTCTTGTCTTGTATCTTCTTCTGTAGTTACGTCGTAACTACCCGTAGTCTTGCTCTTTCTGTCCTTGTCTCTTCTTCTATAGTTACGTCGTAACTAGTCATAGTCTTGCGCTGTGCCAATATGTTGATGAATTTTAAGCCCCGCAGTTCCGCCAAATGTAACAGCTCCTTTTCTGCAACAGACGAACAGTCCAGCTTAATTTTCAAGTGTCGACCAAGCATTCTGGTGAAAGAACATGAGAATGCCGACTTTCACGTCATTCATCCTGGTCCTCCTGCTGCAGCACACATTCGAGGAACGAAGTTTATGTCAAGTTCGAGTGGTTAATTATATGCGCTCGCTACTATACTTTAGTATTGACAGTGCTATTGATAGTTATTTGTGCCATCAATAGTTCTATAGTCACTTAACTATAGGTGTTGTCGATAGTGCTGATAGTTCTGGATCACTATAACTCGTCCAAAAAATCTACGTTTATTTTTTTGTCCCTAATAAATGCTAAGCACAAGCGGGCCAATAGAAAGTGCAATGGAAGGCATAAGTGCACAAATAAAAAAGCTATTACGCAATGTCTTTTAGATTCATTTTTTAGCTTTTAAGATCCATTTTTAGAGCATTTTTTAGCTGACGGACGAACACGTCAGCCAAAACCAAGGTCTGATTATGAGAGACGCTATAGTACACTGACATTACTATAGTACACGCCATAGTACACGCTATAGTACACTGACCTGCATCCATCGAAATGCGACCGCCACGGCCGTGATCGCAGCCGTGAGCTTCAGGTCAGCAGACGAGTACCCTAACTATTGATCCACCGAAATAAACAACTACAGAGAACAGTAATGTGAAACAAAGCAAGACAGGCATGCGACGGAGTGGCAAAATATTGAACGAAGTTATGCTTCTCTGACGTACCTGCTTTAATGGCCTATGTCGAGAGCTCATTCCCCTATAACGTCGACTGAACAAAATGCTGGTGCAGTGGTCGTAGCTGGGGTGACCAGATGTGCCAAAAAGCTGAGAAACGCAAGGAGAAAACACGCACGTTATTTGTTAGGAGCAATTATATATGGAACTAACAGA
Organism: Rhipicephalus microplus; assembly: GCF_013339725.1. NCBI lineage: Eukaryota > Metazoa > Arthropoda > Arachnida > Ixodida > Ixodidae > Rhipicephalus > Rhipicephalus microplus. The sequence continues at coordinate 116,475,060 of NC_051171.1, read as the reverse complement.
GTTCTAAGGCAGAAAAGCGAACCCTTAAATTCACACTATTGACAGGCCTCTCTTTCACGGACACTCTTTCTATTTCCAGATGTAGCTCAGGAACCGTATTTCTTATTCTTTTAATTCTAAATACAATGCACACACGGTTTCGACGAATTTAGGCTGGGGAACTTGCTGCTTGTTTTTTGAGATGTCTTTTCTTCCATAAACAAAAACATCTAGTATCACACGCTGTAGCTGTATTTTTTAGTAAACATTTTTAGGCGTGTTCCTAAAAATGCTTCTCAGAAACCAATGGCCTTCCGAATGAATTTATCCGCAGAAGCCTTCTGTACGTGATAAAAAAGCAAGGTAGGCCAAGCGGGCATTCACTTAATGAGACTCGTTCGCATGAAAATAAGACTAAATTACTTAAATTTTTGATTCCCAGTTAGAAATATTATTTGTTTATTCCCATAAGACATCTTGTTTAGAAAGTATGTGACGACCAGCAAAGTTGGGCTCTTGTTACGGTTGTCGACTGCTGAGCCTAAGTTCGCAGAATCAAATCTCGGCCGTGGTGGCTACATTTGGGTGGACGCCAGGAGCATATCAACGAATTTATTAGAGGGGAAGGAGGCAGGGCTCATTTATACTTTATGTAAACTCGTGCGTGCGTTTGTAAGTGTGCGTGATAACATACGCAAGCCAAATTCGAAAATTTAAGGGCAAAAATTTTGAACCCCCCCTCTCCTTAGGCAACACTCCTGGTAGAGGCGAAATCTGGAGGTCTGTGTGCTTACATTGATGTGCACGTTCCCCTGGTAGGCGAAATCTCCGGCACCTTCCACTGCAGTTTCGCCGATAATCATAGCGTTGTTAGTGCCCGTAGTACGCACGCAATTATTCTAAAATAATAGAACCCCGTCATTTCCTGGTGTTGCAGTTTTCTCTGGTTCCATTTTGACTGTCCAGAATGTGGCAATTAGTAACTGCTGTTTCACGCGCGTATTTGCAGAGATGTGTACCCAAGCATATCACGGATGATTCGCCACGCATCTACACGATGGGCCGCCACCTGTGGATTAACGCTGGTACCGCGGCGGAGACCATCAAAATCGCCAGTGGAAGTCTGGAGCGTGCCCTAGTACTGTGCCTGGTACTCTACTACGTCAAGTACCTAGATTACCCGGAGGCGTTCTGGCGAGTCTTGTATGTGCTGCAGTTGGTCCTTAATCCGAGCGATGATCCACCCACCCCTCCGACAGGACGTAACGGGCAGACGTGTGAAGTGACGGAGAAAATGCGCTGCCTCGTAGACTTACTCACCAGTGAGGAAGATACAAGCGAATCAAAAGGAGTGACGTTGGCAATTTGTCCTCGAACAGACGTGCTTTGACCACCGATGCATATGCTTTGAAAGCATCAAGGCTTATATTTACCAATCCGTATACCTTTAGTGGTCTGCTTATTCAAAGTGACCTGACTTGAATTGCCGGATGAAAGATACAAACGAATCAGAAAAGGAGACAATCAAATCAGAAAAGGAGTGACGTTTGAAAGTTCTTCTCGAACAGAGGTGCTATGCTTACCGATGCATCCTTGGGAAAGTACCAAAGCGGAGCTTTACTACTCAATGCCCTTATGAGAATGCCTATCAAAGCATTCTCATAAGCATTCTCATAAGGGCCCTTACACCATTAATCCCGTCATCCAGAGAATGTGCTCCACACAATAATGCTGCTACTTTCATTTTAACGCATCACTTTTTGTGTGTGTGTGACAAACCGAGCAATATATCCCGGAAGAGTAACAGTGCAATTGGCTTTTCGCTGCTGAAACCATGCCACTCAAAGACGTTATAAACCGAATGCATGCGAAGGTTTTTTAAGTTTTTTTTTTTGGAACAATCCTCAAGTAGAAAATGTTAATTTTTCATGTTCAGTGCTGTCTTTATCTTTTTAATTGACAAAATGCAGATTCATCACAATCATGCTGTTAATTTTAAAGCAGCGTGAGCATTCGCATTATTGCGACGAATATTTTATTTTCGTTGGCTTTTTGTGCACTGTTGGCATTGCATATATTTGCTTGTCTTTCGATTTTATGCCGGCTTTGAATGTCACTGTTACGTTAATGTGCACTGCTTGTGGTCTTATATAGTTCAATGGCCCAACTTTGCGTGAGCGTGCTAAACGTCACGCTGTTCAACACATTAAAGTATCTGTATAGGTCTGGCCATAGGAGTTTTCTACACCAAGTTATACGGGCTGTACTCTCGCCAAATATTCTTCTGAAGATGTAAATTTGAAAAACCCTCCTAGGTGAAAAAAAATGGGAACAAGATCTAGCATGCTGTTTCAAATGACTTTATTTCAAAATAGGGCTCATTTTTTATATACATACAGACATAGCCACATTTACAGTTGCTCAAGACAATAGCGAACAATCCCACGCTTATGACATCGTAAAAAATATAAAATATTGCGCTTATCATTCACATAGGGTTACATATTTGTTATTGATGCACAGATCTCGGTTCGCATTCATGAAATACGTCTCTAAACGTTGCCATGCCACAGTGTTCTTGGTTCGTCCAAACATGCGAATATTTGTAGGGTCCGGCCAACACAATCAGTATTCTTAGTGACGTCATGGAAATTGTGGTTTCAAGATTTTTGTAAGCATAGTTTGTGAATAAATTGATTATTATGTAGGGTTTGACGTCCCTAAACGATGATATGACTTTGGGAGACGCCATTGTGGGGGGCTCCGGAAGTATCGACCACCTGGGGTTCTTTAACGTGCACCTAAATCTGAGCACACGGGCCTACAGCATTTTCGCCTCCAACTAAAATGCAGCCGCCGAAGCCTGGATTCTGTCCCGCGACATGCGGGTCCGCAGCAGAGTACCTTAGCCATTAGACCACCGCGGTGGGCTAGTCTGTGAATCAGAGATGCGTTGAGCTGAAAGAGCCGCACGTGGTGCGGTAGTGTGTTCGTTTGTTTCACCTCCTTTTAATGCAATTTTGATGAAGTGTGACTTTACGTTAATGTCATGCTTTTCGCACGACTTGCATTTGTTGTAAAAGAAATGAATAAAATTTTCTCTTGATTTCGCCCAGAATCGCTCGTATTGTTCCACTGTTGTGCCAGCATTGTGAAAATCTTGCGGCCACGTGGTAAACGATAGTGTACCAGGTCACCAGATTGTCTACTGCTGTTTATTCTACCTATTTGATAGCAACGGCCTCTGAAAGAATAACCAGGACGATTAAGAGTGGTAATGCTTTTTCGGCTTAAGTTAACGACCACACGTATATGTTGGAATTTCGTGCCAGCAAAGATATCACACAGTCTCAATAAAATTGCGAAACATTATGGTGTACGTATTGCGTTTTCAGCACGCTCAAAAATGGCTCGCTTACGTGCGCGCGTACTGAACAAAAGTGACGATTCACGTAGCAAGAGACCTTTTTGTTTGCCGCGTTGACCGCAGGACTAAGTATATGTCCCTGACGCTTGCGCAGTAGCGTACGAATTCCCTTTCATCATGTGGTCACGTGTATGCTATATCGGTCAAACGGGCCGTTGAAGCCGTTTAAAAGAGCGATCAAGTTCTATTCATATTATGCTTATTCCTACGTAGCAAAGCATTGCATGGACTGTGCAAAGGAAACAGAGGTGTGTTACCCACTTCTGAAGAGAGCCAGAGTTTTGTACCATCATAAACAGTTCAATACACGGGAGCTTTACGAGGCCTGTACGATATAAATAAAGAAGTCTGTGTGTCCGCAATCCGTCGGTGCTGCTTGCTGCCTGTGAAGTGCAGTACCTAGAAGCTAGATTATGACGCAGTGTCACAAGCGCTCACGTGTAGCCATCATGGGCGCTTTTACCGAACCACCAGTTGGATCGGTATAGTTTTGGTAGTCATTCCTAATTATTCTAGTTTGAAGTAGAGATTACACATCTCAAAACCAAATAAAGCACTTTACCGTAAGTGTCTACACGCATCTAAACTTCAAGGAAAGATATTAGACTAAAGCACTGCCCACAATAATACGGCAATGACATCATATGAACACTGGGAAAAAATACTATGCACACAAGTGAGGCACCAAGTAATGCAACGGCATTCCTTCAATATTTATCGCCTAAATGAACAGAGGTAATACAAGCCCGCGGCGATAATCACCAGTTGGGAAATGTTTACTGAGCCTGAAGGAAAAACACCTGTTCTAAAAATGTTCTGCTGCGCGCGTTTAATTATTTAATACCAGGCACTACGCCAACAAGTCAAAAGCAAACATGACACCTTTATTTTGCAGCAAGAATAGAACATGGAAGTGATGGCGCCATTGGAACGACATTGGAACTACATATTAAAAATGTGTAGTACGGACACACGTACCTTCGGGTCAGGAGGAAAACGGATGTCAACGGCAGCTTGACGAACGACACGCTCCCATTTCGTTCTTCGGTTGTTTTTAGAAAACAGGAACGCTCGCAGCATCGGTCCCTTTGCTGCGACAATTCGCCCCGCAGCATCCCCCAACCGTTCGGATTTCCTGTCATAAAGATTGCGAATATCCAGTTCACAAAACTCGTCACATATCCACGCTGCAGTTCACGGACACAGAAAAAGACGGTCTTCTCAAGTCGCCAGCAAGAACACTAGCACGCCTCGAAACTTTCGTCCGGCTTGCCGATTCATGTCTGTTGAGCGACGAGAACAAGCGTAGGCAGGTCTGTGCAGCGAAACACGCTGCTCGAAACGGAGTGACGTAAGAGCCCGTAGCCGACACAGCGAGCAGGCCTGAAGTAATCTAGGTGGCATCGGTTCACCCTGTCTTGTCATGCTCACTGTAAGTATGCCATATTTCATTCGATAAAGTGTTAGTTGCGAGTACGCGTACGCGCTGTCCTTTACATTCTCTGTATTCTTGTTCGTATAAGCGCAGTTCAACCTTTGAATAATGGACATCAACCAACTAGGCCATCTTGGTACTCTACATCAGTGGGAATAAAAGCAAGTTTCATTCGGGAAGTGAAGCAACCTTTTGTTTAATAAGTAATATAATTTTTTTCCGAATTATGTAGAAGCATTATAAAATTTCAAGACAAGGTTTAATTATTACAAGAATAATTTTCTTAGCGCCGTCTGATGAGGTTGCACACACTTATTATTAGTTGCAGCCCTTGCCATGAGGCATGCTCGTAATGTTCGTCTATGATTACACGCCCCATCATGTGTTTTCATGTTCGGAACTGGCATACGTTCTCTGAATTACATTGGTGATATAGTGCCTAGAATATACTTACTAGGCACAATAGTGGTGGGAACTAAGTTCTTGCAGTGTGTGACATATAGGTGTGTTTCATCGCGGGAAAACTACCTGAGGACGTTGTCTGATCTAGCAATGGTACGATGCGGATACGCGTGGATTTCGTTATTTTTTGATGTGAAGATCACTTTTTTGTGCGTAATATGTGTGGCTTTTTATGACCTGTAATTGTGACAAAGTGACCATATTTGTTCGCGAATGCATATGATTACGCATACAGTCAATGGAAAGTTCGCGCTTGCAAGTGCTTTTTGTTTCTGTGTCACGATCAGGTCCATTGCAAAGCGGCTGTAGTCTTAGTGCGTAACCAGCGCATACCATAATTACCAATCAAACAATAATGAACTTGCCCAGAAACAAGCTTTGCTTTATATGTTTTTAGGGGAACGTATATTTACCGGGGTATCCATGTCCGTAGTAACGAACAAGTGCTGGCAACCAAAGTGACCGTTTACTGGCTTAGTGGTTTCGCATTCGACGGCACATGCGGAAAGCGTGGGTACGATCTCAGCCACGTCGGGTGCATTTCGATGGAGGCCATATAAAATAGACGCTTACGTACTCTGTGATGTCAGCTCCCGTATGAAGGACTGACACTCATAGCCCTCCTGAAAAGACTAATAGCGCCAGCGGAATAGGACGTTAAACGCCCTACGCGAACCTGATAGCGTCCACCTTTCCTTATGGCATGCTTGCTGGTGTTTACTAAGGCTGGTGCTGGTGTTCACTAAGGATGAGTTGTCTCACCAAGCGGGAAAATTGGCCATCAGTTTATCGCGGCGACGCCAATTGCGTCACCTTATGAGGCCGTCATGACTTCTCAGATAGCCTAAATTCATGACGTAATCACATGACATCGCTGCTTTGTCGAAGAAGGAGCGATCGCAGAGGTAGTCCAAAGGCTCTTGAACTGCAGAACATAGCTTCTTATATATACACAAGAGGGCACTAGTGTATATGGCTCTAGTATATATGACAGCTGAAACACATTGCGCTTCTTCAGAAATGACGCCGGCTCAAGGAACACAGATTTGTCTGAACTTCGTTCTTTTGACTCCATGTGACTCTTGTGGCTTTGTCACAAGGCAAAGTTGATTGCATGTTTATAGTGCCGCATGGTGATAGTGCCGGTTAGGATAGTGCCGGTACACTATCCTAACCTTTTACTCCAGCCAATTCAAATCTACTCGTGAAGTTCACAACGGTCCACTATTTTATCCAAAACAAAACGCAAAACAAGGATAAATAAAGACACAAAGGCACTTGAAGCCCGCCAGCACAAATGTTAACCAAATGCGCGTACTGCCCATCATTGCCATGATGGACGTTCCCTCAAGTGAATATTACAGGAAACTCGATGGTGCAGAAAGCTTGCAATGCTTCCACTCCTGGAAGCAGGCCGAGAAGAAGTTACATGCAGAAAACTTTCAGATGGTGCGAGGCAGGATCAATACATTGACTTAGAAGAAAGGGTGCAAAATATGACTTACGCCTCCATGTCATCTTAGACAAACTGATAAAGAATACCATGAGTGTATAGCATTTGACTGCGAGGTATACGCAACGGGAGTTCTTGCGCTGGGTCTTCCGACTGGCGATAACCGGGGTTGAGATTAAATAAGCTTTTTCTAAACGTAGTTGTGAGGGTAAACTGATTTGGTCTATACTTCATAGTAAAATGATTTCCGCTGATTTTGCTATCATTATTCATTCGAGCACCACTGCTTTTCTTTTTTTTTTCAAGAATTCTTCCTCAAGTGGCATTTATCACGTGGCTATAAGTAAATATTAGCTATCATTTTCTAATGTACCCTTAAGCCACTTCGTGTTCAAATATGAGTGATCGGTTTTTTTTTGCTCACCTTCGCTACACTTTCTAATAGAGAGAGAAGAAAGAGAAAAGCGAAGAAAAGGCAGGCAGGTTAGCCAGGTTGCAACCGGCTGGCTGCCCTAAACGGGGGAAGGCGGAAATGTGAGGAAACGAAGAGAAAAGGAAAGGGAGGCAGACTAATACGGTATCACGCACAGCAGCTGGTGCACGGCACATGCCCAGAAAGTCCGAGTGCGAGCAGTCGCAGACTACGGTTCAACTTCGACTGTTTTAGATGAAGTGTACTGCAATCCACGATGTTAAAAAAGGCTTCCAAGGACTGGCTCCAAGGAATCGAGAACTTGCAGTGCCCTAAAGGAGCTACGTCCTCCTCCCCATAGGCGGGCGTGCGAGTAGGCAAAAGTGGTGCTCTTCCCCCCCCCCCCCCTAATTACCTAAGTAGATGTGCAAGGTCAGTCCACCATATTGACATACTAAAGAGGGGTGGCATTGCGACGAACCTTCGTCTCCCCCCCCCCCCTTTAAGCCCCGCCGCGGTGGTCTAGTTACTAAGGTACTCGGCGGCTGACCCGCAGGTCGCGGTATCGAATCGCGGCTGCGGCGGCTGCATTTTCGATGGAGGCAGAAATGTTGTAGGCCCATGTGCTCAGATTTGGGTGCACGTTAAAGAACCTCAGGTGGTCAAAATTTCCGGAGCCCTCCACTACGGCGTCTCTCATAATCATATGGTGGTTTTGGGACGTTAAACCCCACATATCCAATCGATCCCCCCCCCCCTTTAAGCAAGCACTGCGCATGCCTATGCTCCCCCTCCCTGTTTTATACATAGAGACGAGGACAATGACAACACAAAGTATTGAACTTAACAATATTTCGTAGTTTTCCGTTACGGAATATTATCTGCGCACGCGCAGTCGAAAACGCTCAAAGCGTTGTGAAATCAGTTTATCGCCCACTATAGTCATACGAGACAGCCTGTCGTGCTACTTCACGGCGAAGCAAGGTAGGCGACGGTTCACAACAAATTAGTATTCCTTTTATGTGGACCAGTCTACGGTCTTTTATCTTAAAGGGTCACGTGAACAGACTGCTGGCGTCAGAAGTTGTGCCGAGAAGACGGCAAACACAGGGAGTGGATTACGCGCTTGATCTTTGCACATCTTCCGACGTTGTTTAGGGGCCCATTCAAGCGGCTCATCACACCTGTCCCACGTGTAGCATGACGATAGTTATAGCGCGAGAACAAAACGACGACACAGAGACAAGAAGGACACGAAAAACACGAGCGCTCGTGTCTTCCGTGTCCTTCTTGTCTCTGTGTCGTCGTTTTGTTGTCGCGCTATAACTATCGTCATGCCATACCAACTAGCCCAAGCTGCCACACTCCCACGTGTAGCCCGCGTTTACGCAGTGGCGTGATTTTAAAAAACTGGATGATGACGATCGCATATGAGCCGTGTGCGTTTTGATTTTAAATGTCAATCATTTCTTTTTGCATGCTGCAAGCAGTTTTTGCGTCTATCTACTATCTCACGTATGGATGCTCTCGTCGTCCCCCGCTTAACTTGGCGTGAACCAAAAGTAGTATGTGAGGTTAAGTTTGACGCATATGACGCGCTGGTCAAGGATTGATTGATTGATTGATTTGTGGGGTTTAACGTCCCAAAACCACCATTTGATTATGAGAGACGCCGTAGTGGAGGGCTCCGGAAATTTTGACCACCTGGGGTTCTTTAACGTGCACCCAAATCTGAGTACACGGGCCTACAACATTTCCGCCTCCATCGGAAATGCAGCCGCCGCAGCCGGGAATCAAACCCGCGACCTGCGGGTCAGCAGCCGAGTACCTTAACCACTAGACCACCGCGGCGGGGCCGCTGGTCAAGGAAGACATGAATAATTCCCTTTACCCATTTTGAAGCAATTTCGTTCCCGTTCAGTGCAGCCTAACTGGCATTATGTGTTCAGCTGAATACGATCGGCCAACCAATAAGTATATTCCTTGCCGTACCGTCATAATTTACGCTTGTGCGCCATGGCGCACACACAACGCTCACACCAAACGTTTATCTAACCTAAACAAATGATTTCATTGTTCCCAAAGATGTTTGGGGAACAATAAAAAAGTTCTGGCGAGCCCTTGACCATCTATCTCACAACCAAATTTTCTTGATTGACTCATCCAGTAATTAAATTAATGAATGTCATTGTGCTGCTCCTTTATCAGAAACTTTTCCGTAGGTTACCATAATAATTTGCCTAGTAATATTTTACTCAATTATTCACCCATGTCATCAGTGGTTGCTGAAACTCTTGGAGTTAAACGCCTCATTGAATCTCTTAAGGATGATTCGTTTTCTAGTTAGGATGACATTAACAGAATGCTTGTTTGTTTTTAAATACAAGCGTTCACAGTTCCATTATACCAGCAAAAATTTTCCAGCAGTCACGGAATGCTTCTACTACTCTTAGTCAATGGAAGATCGGTAAAGTTGTTCCACTACATAAATTCGCTAATATACACTGTTCGAACAATTTTCATCTCATTTCTTTACCTAGTATTTGTTGCAATATGCTGGAGCATATATTATTTACAAACATAGTCAATTGTTCAGCATCAAATTCATTTTTCACGTCAGCACAACATGGCTTTCGTAAAACATATTCATGTTATACACAGTTAATATCATTCACTCTTTCCTTACATCATATTCTTGATAAATCATGCCGTGCCGACTGCATTTTTGTAGATTTTTCAAAAGCTTTTGACAATTTTTGCCTTAGACTGCTACTTTACAAACTACACCAACTTAATTTTGACGGTACCCAACTAATCTGGATTGAATGCTTTCTCACTAACAGATCGGAATTCATTACTGCAAAAGGCTACAATTTATCTTTTTGCGAAGTTTATTCCGGTGTTCAGCAAGGGTCTGTCTTAGGCATACTGTCGTTTATCCTACATAATAATGACCTGTCATCCATTGTAGTATCTAACATGCACCTCTTTGCTGATGACCATGTTATTTTTCAAGAATTTACTGACTATAAAAACATTAACATATTGCAGCCAGGCCTTAACGCTACATGTAACTGGTGTAAGAAATGTCCAATGAACCTGAACATTAAAAGTGCAAAATCATGCATGTATCCAGAACTTCCGCTACCTCACCTCTTTATTATCTTAATAACATTCCTCTGGATTTTATTAGCTGTTAGAAGTATCTTGGAGTTCACAGAAACACTAATGTGAACTACCCACCTCATATTTAATACAGTATTAGGAATGCTAACCACATGCTCGCCTATTTACGACGTAACTTCTTGAATACACCGTATGGCTTAAAACTGCAGCTTTATAAAAGATTAGAACGCTCTAACCTAGAATATGCTACAGCTGTGTGGCATCCCACCTATAATGACATGGTAACTTCACTCGAACTTCTTCAGAATAACTCCGTTCATTTTTATTTTCTAATTCTAACAGAAGAGCGAGCATTTACACTCTGAAAATTTTCCTTGCACTCCATTCTTTAAGATGTCGCAGAATAGTCTCCCACTTGACACTATTTCACAAGATGTACCATCATCCCTTTCCGCATTGCTAACTAAGTTCTTCGCCCTCAGTGTATTATCCTGCCGCATTGATCACCATCACAAAGTAGGCATCCCTTTATGCACCACAATATTTTTTATTCATTTTTTTTCATATATCGGAGAACTGGAACAGATTTACCGGTGACATAATTGTTATTATAGATAACTTGTTCTGTGATGCAGTAGCTAACATCGGTTAATACTTTTGTGCAATAGCTAACATTATATCATTACGTTCTGTGCTGTATTAGGAAACATGTGTTATTATATATATCAGTATTAGCAAACATTGTATGTATAAGAGATTTAGTTTTACAATCTCACCGCATTCACCGCTTTTTGCTCAGTTACATTTTTTTTAATAAACCCCCCCCCCCTTCTGTAATGCCGTTGGGCTGTGAGGGTAAAATAAATAAAGAATAATAAAGAAAGAAATTTCGCAACCCCATCGCATGCGTCGTCAAGCACTTTCCGTCGAACAGTGGCATATTCCCGTGGGCTAGGATGTGCCCCTGGTATGTGGGTATGTGCCAAAGGTGATTGACACTTTGGTATCTACTCAGGAAGGGTAAGAACACACATGGGTATTTGAACGCTTGAGTGTTATAAAGCGCTGACGTCAGTGACGTTCACCCGACGAATGCAACGAACAAATGCCGGGGTACCAGCATGAATCATTTGTAGAAAAAAATAAAGCGTCATTACATAACCTGTCGCTCACTAAAAAATTACAACGTGGTCACCTTCCCCCCCACATGCTTCGCATAACGTCAATTTCCAAGGTGCATGGAATCTGCCGAATTTTGTTGTTATCACTGAAGAACTGCTGACTGTAATTGACACTTGCGAGCAACGCCAACTGTCCGAGAATGTGAACGTGATTCACAGTATTATACCTCGCTCCTGTGCTGCCGCGGAAACATTCGAAATCGCTGGTCTTGCTCGTGACAAAAAGACGTCGTTTTGACAGTTTCGCACGTGTACGGCAGCCTGGGATGTGCGCAACGGCGGCCGAGTGACTGATTTCGCCCCAATGTGAATGTCGACGGGTGGACACATACTAGGGAATTCGTGCTGCCCTGCTTCTGTTCGCCGTTGCAGCCACGAAGATGGACAGCAGTGACGATGGCGACGACGAAATTCGCACCTACCCGTGCAGGCGTAAAGATGTTCGCAAAAAGTTGAAAAAGCTGGACGAACTAGTCAAGAAGCTCACCGATGATGACCTGAAGCAACTGCTGGATAAGAATATGCTACATTTTCCGGGCGTTTCGGATGGGAGAGAGGCATAATGGCAGCACTTAGGAGGACTGACCCTGCCTTTGTAACCTACTCTGAAGCCGAGTACATGGAAGGCGTAATAGAAGAACTGCTGATGGGTAAGGAGTAACGAGTTTTTTTTTCTAACAACCCTACTGTCTCAGCTGAACTTGTTTAACGTAATCTATTGTCTGTGCGAATGTTTTCGCCACTGTTCGAAACTTGAAGTTCGTGAAACCTGCTAGAATTGTTTTACATGTTAGCGGTAAAGTTGACGAATCTATAGCGAGCATCCTTATTAGTCGTAGGCGTCTGTTACAGTGAAACAGTGGCTAATATGCTCTGCTGCTGACCGGAAGGTCGCTGGTTCGATCTTGACCGTGGCGGTCATCCAATATGCCACCAACAAGCCGGACAAGGTATCACACTTGAATAAGGAAGTGCTTTAGGAAATTAGTTGCGTTTTGTGTGTCTATTTTCCGCGTATGCTTGTTTCCGACGCCCGTCCTAGTGCTATCTCAATCTCAATCTATGCTGTCGCGATCCTTCCTCCGAAAATTTTGTGCGTATATTCGGGCGCACAAATGCATGCGTGAATATACATAAAAGATGGGTGCACCTAAGCAAAACAAAAATTTCACTTCCCCATTGTCACTGACGCACGTTTCTACCGCTTGAACTGTTGCAGTTAAACGCGAAATATGTTTATTATGAATGGTGTTTATGCCTGCGTTTGCTCTGAGGTGTCCACCGACAGTGCTGTGCTATTAGGCGTGGTGCGCTAACTGTTTAGGTTCGTCTGCTCGCAAAAATTTTTGAAGAACTGCAAAGCGAATGTTTCGGCTTTTGGAGCGTCGTTCCACACCCGGCCGCACCACTTCGTTCTTTCCGACACAGTGCAGTGCAACTTATGCCGGAACAGCCTTGTTCCCGAGCGTTGCATTTATCACCATTTTATAGAATTAACAACCGCTGACTTCCAGGAAACCTGATGTGTTTATTTAAATAATAATTTACTTTGATTAGTTATGAAGTTTGATTATAAAAGAGTACCTTCACGGGAGTCGTACGGCTTACATTTTTTTTTGAAGGGGGGGGGGTTCATTATTCTGTACGTACGTTGGCGCGTGCGTAGCGTGCGTGTATATATAAATTCGTGCGTGCGTGTATATATAGTATGGCCGTGCTTGGGTAGCATGCGCGCATACATTTGCTTTGAATACATGTACTAACAACACGAACAAGCGAATATTCGGAAGAATATTTGATCGATATGTGGGGTTTGACGTCCCTGAAACCACCATATGATTACGAGAGACGCCGTAGCAGAGGTCTCCGGAAATTTTGACCACCTGGGGTTTTTTAACGTGCACCGAAATCTTAGAACACGGGCCAACGCAATTTTCGCCTCCATCGAAAACAGTGGCTGCAGCCTGTATTCGATTCCGTGACTTGCGGGTGAGCAGCCGAGTACCTTAGTCACTAGACTAAGGTACGCGGTAGTCTAGTCACTAGACCACCGCGGCGGGGCTGAGTATTCGGAAGCATAGGACATCGTTTATTAGAAACCGAATGACATCGGCGAACGAAAAAAAAAACTATTACAAACAAAATTACGATTTGCCTTACCATAATATACACTGACCTAGACTTAGCTTCGTTCTGTAATCAAGTGAAAACCATGCGTATTCATCTTACGATGGTACATCGGAACTCAATGTGATACATGCAATTGGTAATACGAGGTGCTACGCAGCGCTATTCAAAAATGGTTAAGACCTTTCGAAGAGGCCCGAATGCTATCGGAGAAGAGATTTCACATTTAGAACTTTGCCACACATGAGTGGTTGCGTTCTTCGGCCTCAGTTTTTTTTTTTTTTTTTTTTTTTGGACAGCCGAAGAAGCTCAATTCGGTTCGCCGAAAAGGCTCGCTGTTTGCACACACAGTGCAACTATTTGCGCTGTTTCGGCAGTAAATTTCTTTATGTTTGGATGTAAAAATATTGTTAAAATACAAATACGGAGGAAGAGAAAAGGCGCTAAACTCGCAAATAAATTTTATTAGAAGGAAAACACACGTGTATCACGCAGAGGACCTAGTCACGTGGCACACCATGGAGACTGCGCAGCTGAGCAAAGTACAAAGTAGAGTCTAATCACAAAGAAAATGGACACGTGTGTTAATACTAAAAAAAAGAAAGGAAAAATGATCACACCGACTTGCAAAAAGATGTGTGGCAGTCGAGCATACTAGAAATCATTTTAACCTGACAGCGTTGAACCCAGGTATCTAACCACCTTCTCTTCATTTGTGTGTATTTTTGCGCTATTTTTACATCCAAGTATGAACCACCAACTATCGCATCTTTCGCTTCTAGTCCTTTAAGCAGACGAGAATGAGGCTGCCCATGGCCAGCGCAATTTCGCCTTCGACGAAGCGACGCGATTCGACGCCACAATCAAGACTTCAGCACAGTACCCAGAAAAAGTGCCACGTTGACCCTGTTAGGCGTAGCCATCTTTGTTTTTCCACCACTGTTTTTTTCAGCACACGTAGCGCTTTATGGAATTGCGAAAAGTAGCAACTTAGTGAAATATATCTTAGCGAGGTGCTTCTTTGGGCTAGTTGGTACTCAAATAAACTGTTTGGTAGCGCAAGCTTCAGGGACGAGAGATAAAGAAGGCGACATATAAGCACGGAACTTCCAACTAAAACCTATTGAAGAAACACATGAAAAGTATATAGCAAACCGCACGCCTGCGCAACTTCACAACCACGAAACCACGCATGACCAAAAGTGATAACCTTCACCTCAAGAGAAGTTAATTCGGAAAATAAAAATAATGAAATGAAAGTTAGGCAATCTCGAGGCACCATGAAGACGTATTCACCTATAATAGAGGCATTTTTTTTTTTGTGACAGTGCAATTCAAGGTACGCTGGCAATCATGTTTGGTCATTTCTGCTGCTTCCATTATTTCTCGCGTTATCTCGTCGGCATGAGTGAAAAGTACTGCACATTTTTCGAATTTCGTTCAACAGTCACAGCTTCGGTAGTGCGTCACCACGTGACCTTGCAGACCTCTCCGGACATTGTAAGCGTGCTGACTGAGACGACCGTTTAAGCAGCACACGGTGGGCCCCACATAACTGCAGCCACATGTTAAAGGAAACGAATGAACAGCGGAGTCTCTACACTCTGCGCAGCGCATAAGATGCTTCCTAGAGCACGTTCGCTGTTCCTTAGCCGTTGGGCAGGTCATTTTGCAAAGGTTTGAGAATTTCTTGGGTGCGCACATGAAGACCTTTGATTGATTGATGTGCGGGGTTTAACGTCCCAAGACCACTATATGATTATGAGAGACGCCGTAGTGGAGGGCTCTGGAAATTTTGACCACCTGGGGTTCTTTAACGTGCACCCAAATATGATCACACGGGCCTTTAACATTTCCGCCTCCATTGGAAATGCAGCCGCCTTAGCCGGGATTTGAACCCGCGCCCTGCGGGTCAGCAGCCGAGTACCTTAGCCACTAGACCACCGCGGCGGGGCGGACATGAAGACCTTTACATTGGCGTTTTGCCCCACTTTCTTGAAATAATGGAAGACTCGGAGGATATAAAGAACTATGGCAAACCTTTTGTTTTGACTTGGCGTAGTTTCCTCTATAGGTTGTCTTAGCTTTGGCCTACCGACACCTATTAATTTCTCAATCTTGCGATGCAAGAACTCTTCCACCCTGTAATTACTTCTTGCGGATATTCAGCATCATTAAGCTTCTTCATTTTCATTTGAAAACATTCGTCGATCAGATTCGGGCAAGATTTCTTCAACGTTCTTCTAAGACATAATTCAATGATAGCCCTTTCGGTTAATTTCGTGAGCACGGGTCGCTACGGTAGCAGAGGCTTCAAGCCCCTGGTTTCGCACATGCAGCAAACCTCAGCTGCAAACTTAACTTTCAAATCTAAAAACCTGATTTCACTATTGTGTGGCTACTCGTGGGTAATAATAGGGGCTGTAATTCTTTCGAAAAAGTGGGTAAGTTGAAGTAAACCATTCCTTCAAGGCTGTCGTCACTTGGTTCGTGCAGTATAAGGTAATCTCCAACAAAATGGACGATTTTAACACCCCTGAACCTTTAACTTTCTGTGACATATGACTACTGATGCTGACCAAATACAAATAAATCGGAATGGGGGCGAAACGCGAACGAATGCACACTTTCTCTTGGTGCAAAAATGCTTGGTAGGACCATTCAGCAAAAGTGGAGGTGAGTTACAGTGCTAAAAGCTCAAAAAGAAAACCCCTGCAGCAGATATTAAAACCTCATTCTGAAAGCCAATAACACTGTGCTGATCAATGCACTGTTCAACAGATTTTAAAATATCTTGCTGGGGGATATAATAATGAAGTTCTTTAATGTACACTGAAAATCATGTCAACATTCATTAAGTGATTCTGCTGAAAATACGTCACCCCTGCTTTTGAGTTTTCTGTGTGGAACGGATGGATCATCGAGACCCATTCCACACCCAACCAACAGCTCTAGGGAATGCCCAGAAAGACGAAGAGAGTTCTGCGGTATTGGGGAGGACTCGCTGGATTCATCGGCTTACCACTAGCTGCTCTACTTTCGGAATCGGGAGGCCGTGCTTCTCCTCTGTTTCACAGGTCCTCCGGGCAGTCATTGACTGTATCTTGAGTTCGGTGTTTATGTTGGCTTCTTCTCAGCGTAACGTTTCGCCTAGCGCAAGACACTGCCAGAGCAAATGAGTATAAGTGCTAAACGTCTCTTGGCAATCAGGGCACTGGAACAAAATTTTAAAAAAATTGCAATAAACGCCTTCACCGTGTTGGTGTTGGGTGCTACGTTGTTAGCCCTTGTCGTACTTTCCTTTTCACTGATGGTGGACGTCACCATTGTCTGATATCTTACGAGTATACATATCACTTACCTAGCACTTCAGTGCCGGCAAAATTTGTGCGAAAAAAATATGCGGGCATTTCTTTAATATAGCAAAATAGCCATTTGGGCTAGTTGGTATATGTGCATTATGAAAGATAGAAGTGGGGCGCAGTACGAAACAAGAACTGGAAGAGGAAAGAACAACTCAAGCACACACTCGCAACTGAAAGTTTATTGAAGGTACAGCACATATATATGGCTTACGAAAATCACATGGTACAAGTTCTCTCGCCTAAAAAAACTAAATAACTATCGCCATTCCGCAAAGAATTGTCAAATATCAACAAAGCGCATGCGCCTGAACAAAAATATTAGAAAAAAACGTAGGCTGATCAAATAACCAAACGATTAGTGCAGCGATTAGTGCAAACGCAAAAGAAAGGTTAAAATTATTTTTCTCCATGTTCACCATTATAATGTGTGTGAATTCGAGGTATGTTACATGGGTGTGCAAACTAAAATGAAAGAAAGCAACCCCAATGATTTCGTGATTTTTTTTTTTGAGAATGAATTGTCGATCAGCACAAGGATTCTGCGGCTAAGGCCTCTGCGACTAAGCAATATGAGGTGGAGAACTCTACTGATGAGGACTATGCAGATGAGGATGATGAGGATTCTGTAGATGAGAACTCTAGATGAGGACTATACAACGGATGAAGAATTTACGGATGAGGATTTCTCGACTGAGGACTTTGTACAAGAGCAAACTGTGCTTAAGGAGTCTATGTCCGTCCCTCCACAAGAGCCTCAACCTGACTTCTAAACAGTGCGTTCTTGCTACAGTAAAAAAAAAGCAAAAAACGTTTAACACATTGCAATTAGTGCAGTATAGATTTTGGCACATATAGCTCACCTTAAATTTACGGCGAGGTCTGTGACGGGAACGTTATGTATTTATTTGCACAAGATGCACCATGACTTGTCTTCTTTTGTAAAATTTTAATATTTGTATCATGCCGTGCTAAGCATGCGGAAGTTCTGTTTGCAGATAGGATGTCTTCCACATGGAAATAGGTTTTAGTGCATGAACAGTGTGCTCCCAAGCAACTTTACTAGCCCTCTTCCTCTGAACATTATGTTGAACCACAAGGTCCAACATGGGTAATCATGTCAAAATTTTTGTTGAAGAGAGCGTGGTCCCGTTTTAGATGTGAGAAAACGTTTTTGTTGATTTTCGTTAATGTGCCAGAAGGTTTGATGCCTGTCACTTAAGAAGATATGTGAGAACGATCAAGTTTCGCTACATGCCAAAATAGAAAGTTTGTGGATTTACTTGGATCTCACGAAACATGTGAACATGAGTAATAGTTCTGGGGTATGTTCAGAATGGCTCTTCCAATTGTATATGGGGATTAAATGCTAGAAATTTGATTTTTTTTCGACACCATTCTTTTTGCAGGCCGTGCAATAGGTATTTATGATTGAAGCATGGAAGAGATTCATTTTTAGTGGAAAGCGGCCAAAAGCCTTGCAACAAATATAAGTGCCCCATGGACCAGGCTGAAAAAAATTACCTGAAATTTTCGGCCGTTATATATGATGTAGTAAGCAAACCCTACGCCTGTTTCATGGAAGTGGACTACGTGGTTCTTTTTGTGCAAGTGTATTCACAGACAAGTTTCTTAAACACTAAGTTAGAACTCGGACTATATGCTGCTTTACCTCCAATTTAGTGCCGCTATTTGTGATGCAGGACGCATACAAGGACCTGGAACCAGCGCACTAGTAAACGGAGTTGCTTCGGTTAATCAAAATCCTGCAAATACAAGTTCCGGGAATGGTATGTGACAAGTTTTTTAGACTGTAGAAACGGTGGAAATTAAATTGTGCTGAAATGCATGAACCAGGCAGCCCATCATAGAATGATAATGCCGTCATGGAACATGGTACGGCTTTCGTCGCATATGACAGTTAACGGCGTCGCTTTTAAAATATATGAGGGGAATCTGTAGTGTAGATAACACGTTAGCTATATATTTTATGCATGATCGCATGACATTGACATAATTGACACACAAAAAAGCCACTATTTTCCACAATGTAGCTTTACAAGAGACGTTCAATCATATTCGCTTGATGCCCACCGTGATTGCTTAGAACATAAAATACGGCACTTCTAGGATGGGGGATACGGGTGTGATTACCAACCACGGCACCCACTTTTTGGTGGTTGCACAGGGCCGTACTTTCATAGGTACGGGGGCTGGAGCTACCCCCCCCCCCCCCCCACAAATTTTCACCAGCGCCTCCTATGCACCCCCCCCCCCCCCCCGAGCAAACATTGCCAAAACAGAACGCATGAGTTACTTGTTTTTGGGCCCACTCCACCAAAAGAAACTTACTTGTGTTTTTTGCCGCCATAGTAACAAAGTCCTGGCGCTGCTTTTGTGGTGCCGAAATTCTAGAACACGCATTTGCTCTCAATGTTCAGGACAAAGAACTTAAGTTAGTCAAACTTGAAATAGAATCCCCCACTACGGCGTCCGTCGTAGTCATCGAAGCAAATCGAAACGGAATATTTCGAAAGTGAATTTATTATTTCTTGTAACTTGGCCCTTTAGACTGATAATGATGAAATCATCGTCAGTCTTTCATCAACATTATTTGAAAGCCGGCAAATGGAAACCCGGGCCTGGTGCAGCCTAGATTGTTGATTGGAGCTGTTGCTACCGCGCTGCCTCCAGGGCTCTCTGGATGGCCCAAAGTTGGTCCGTTAGTTTCCAGCTTTGCAGCGCGACCGACCACCGTGGCCGTAGATATTTCGGAGAAACCGCCATGTGATCCTGATATATCGGACATCCCAAGAACATGTGCTGAAGGGTGGCTGTAGCAGACCTGCATACCTTGCGTATGTGACTGGGTAGAAAGTCTTTAATTGCACGGAATTCAGATAGCTGTGGAGGGCCCGATCACGGCTCTCGAAAATCTGCGGGCTAAACCACACCATTTATGCGGACGATGTAACCATATGGCGCTCCACAGGGCCGGATGGCTTCACTTGAGTCCGCTCCGCAGGAGCCCATCGAAACCACCGAGTCCTACGTCGAACTCACCGGTCCGAAGTTCTCCCCCGCTAGCTCGGAGCTGTTGATACACTTGCCCAAACGTCGCGCTGCCAAACCCAAATGGTGGAAATCCCCAGCTGAATGCATATCACCATCCACACCAGAGATGGTCATACAGTGTCCAGGGTCGACACCATCAGGGTCCTGGACATTCTCATCGAGTCCCGCGGAACCAACACCCAAACGGTACAGAAGCTCAAGACTAAAACTGAGAACGCCATACGTATCGTATGTAGAGTGACTAACCGGCACCATGACCTCGGAGAAGACAACCTGCTGCGTCTCGTGCACGGGTTTGTTTTGTGCCACTTTACCTACGTCGCCGCCAAACACAAATGGCCACGTGTTAAGCGCGATTAACCTAATGCCCTTATTCGAAAAGTAGTCAAACGGGCCCTCGGCCTCCCTATCTCCACTGCTGCTCGAGCTTGGCGTACACAACCCACTGGAAGAGATCACCTAAGCACGGGAACGAGTGCAACTGACTCGACTCACTACCACCAAGGCGGGTCGCCATATTCTGCGCGAGCTCAGCTTCTTCTCCTCGACGGCCAGGGATCCCCCAGGGTTGACTCTAATACCCCGTGAAATCCGCGACCTTATCTCCATCGCTCCCATTCCGCGAAATGTACACCCCAAATACAACATAGGCAGGCGCCTTGCGCGGGCGACCGCCATTCTCAAGGGCACAGACATGGAAGTGGACAACGTCTCGTTCGTGGACGCCGCTTCCTGTCGCAACAATCGAGCCTTCACCCTGGTCGGGATCTCTTCCACGCAGCGGATTCTTAACTCCGCCACGATCCTCACCCGAAACCGAGAAGTAGCGGAGCAGGTAGCTATAGCTATATAGGTATGCTCGACAGCAAATGGAAACTCATCTATATACACCGACTCCAGACCCGCCATCAAAGCCTTCGAACGTGGCATTTTCTCCAACCAGTCGTTACGCATCCTCCACAATATGGACCCAAGTACCCTGAAACACTACACTGTCATCCGGTTTCCCATTCATCTAAGCCGGGTGCCCCGTCCAACCTCAACGAGATTACCCATGACGCAGTGAGTGACTTACTGACCGTGCCCCCCACAGGGAAACCCCATCCCGCTCAGTTAGCGACAAGTCGGGATGTACCCATCCCATACAACGACATCACAGAACGCTTTTACCTTGAAAGCCACATTTTTCCCGCTCCAGCATCCCAAACTTAAGAGACCACAAACGCTAACCATACGCCTAATACAAAGTCACATGTACCCAAGCCTTGCCAAGCTTCACGTTTTCTATCCCTATGCGTACTCCAGCGACGCGTGCCACTCGTGCGAACTCTTGGCGACACTCGCACACATGCCCTGGGAGTGTAGAAATGCTTATCCCGACTTTACCTCAAACAAGTGGGAGAGGTCCATCAAAAGCCTGCTTCTCGCCGACCAGCAATGGGTTGTTCAGCGGACCCACAAAGCTGCTGCCAGCTATTCCCGGCCCCTCCCTACGTGGGAGACGCCTGCTGCGCGCTAAGCGCGTCTTGCGGAAAACTTTCCCATTTATTCGGATATGCTTCTGACTTGAATTGCTTCCAAGCAACGAACTCGGCTCTGTTGAGTTTATAATGTGGATAAATCTAATGCGGAGGCTGTCTAGACTGTCAGAAAAGAAAATTACTGTCCACTGCAGGATGACTGCAGGTGAACCCTACCCTGCTGAGATACCCCGGGAACATAACTGAGGACTATTATCAGTGGAGGAGTCAATAAAAGCATCGCTGCAATGTTTCTGCACCATGCCACCCACTATAAAAAATCAATGGCATACTTTTTATTTATATTTAGTTACATCTTTTACTTACCCCTGAGGCCCTTTTCCCACTTTCTTGGCGAAGGGTGGCAAGGCAGGGATTAGTGATTACTATGACAATGCCTCACAATTTTTTTCTCTTTAGGTGTTATTTAAATTATATACCCTTATTCATGCTACAGACAGCAAGCCATTGCCATCTGTTCGTGCACAGCGACAGCACGGACTTGCTGGTGTTACCCGAGACGCTTCCCAGCCTGGCAATCCGAAAGGTATATACAGACGAGCAGTGTCGTTTATCTAGCGTGTTATAGATTCTTGCGCCTTAATAGTCGTGTTCTGGAATGAATTGTGCAGACCACAAGACGTCGAGAAAGCCACGTGACGCGAAGAAACCTGAAGTGGCTCCAGTCGCCTACGAAAATTCACAACCTGGTTCTTCGAGAGGTATGGTGGCTTATACATGCGTCTCAAACTCGCTACCCGCTTGTCGGACCTTTCGTTAGCAAAGCGCTCAGAACAATATGGTCTTAGAACATTTTTTTATGTTGATGAGGTACACTCATATGACTGGCGTCACGCAATTTTCGCGTGTGGTGACCACGCGTTAAAACATAGCCACGAAACAAAAACTCGGCACTTCAGACTCTCATATAATATATAGTCATTCTGAACCTCTTATATGTTCGAATCCATAAGGTGCAAAACCACCTTTCAAGTGAAAAATTTCGCTGACATGTCATTCAAGCAGCACCCTCCTTCCACCCTCTGTTTTTCTACGTTTACGTACATGAAGGAAAGAATAGAGGAGAGAAGGCTGTTTGTAAAGAATTCAAACTAACAGCGTCATTTCCAAGGTGGCGATTTCCGTTATGTAATGTGTACCACATGAAGCTACACGTGTGCAACATAGCCACAATAGGTGTGATGACAGGAGATTCCAGGTATATGTTGGTCTGATAAAGCTACGGTTATTTCAAGAAAATAACGGAGAGGTTTAGAATGCCCTGTAGAACAGAATTTATACATCACAATGATTTTATATCCTGTGTCTTTCCTAATTATTTTTTGCTATGATATTAATATCAATTGTCATACTTCCAAAACCAGCATATGATTATGAGAGACGTCGTAGAAGAGGGCGCTGGCTATTTAAAACACCTGGTGTTCTCTAACCTGCACCTAAATCTAAGCACACGTGCCTCGAGCTTTCTTGCCTCCATCGAAATGGCCGCCGCCACGGGCTGGATTCGAACCCGCAACCTACGGCCCAGCAGCCGGGTGCCTTAACCACTAGAGCACCTTGGCGGGCTCTTTTACTATGATAAATATTGTTTCCAATAAATGATGCAGACAGCGAAACATGCCACCGCAGCTGTACTCTCTGGATATCCCTTGTGGCTTCCGTTGCCTGATAATGTTCCCAACCTTGCTGTTCTATAGAGGGACAAAAAAAGCAACGTTGTCTAGAACATTTTAAAACTTCTTGCTGCATGTTAAGGGCCACTAAATATTGTTTCATGTTTCCATATACAGAGAACACGCCATAGCTATAGACGTCTATGTCATGAGAAAGATGGCACCTGTTGTCGCTGCCGGTGAATTCTCGCAGCCTGGTTCACCCAAAGGAATTAGCGAAGCTGTAGTAATATTCAGTGTCGTACGGATAGTCACACTCGTCTATAGCAGCGGAGTGCGTGGCTGTCAAAAACGTTGTAGCCCGCAGGTTTGAACTCACGTTAGCTCAAGTTTCCGTTCATGCTATTATTATAGCACAAAGGCCTCGCAAGTGGTATGGCCATGTTTGGTATCATTACGGCATCGGCCTTTGCATATTTCAGCAGTAAACGACAGTTCTTGCAGTCAGCTGGGTGCTCTAGACAAGTGCGATTCTGTGTGTACAATGACGTTCCTGCTCCACCTTTTGTTTTAGGTAATAGAGACAGGACGGGTGGAACACTGCTTCCGTCTTTGATGTTCAGATTCAGAAAAAAAACTGAAATTCACAAGCGTAGACCTTCTGGCTCAAACTTCCGCCGCAGTGACCACATTTTTGAGGAAGACCAATAGGCTTGAGGCTCGTGTACTCACATTAGGTGTACGTCGAAGAACCTTAGGGGGATCGAAACTTCGACCACCTAGAAAATCACATCAGGGTTTCGGAACATTAAATGCATTATTATTACAAACGGAACCTGATTACGGAGATGTGCATTAACAGGGTATGATGATTTGATTTGCTGCATGGTGTGTGGTTATAAAGAGCGTCGAAGGGTGTAAGTTTTTTGTTTGCTGGATTGAGCGTTCCTATTTCTGATTCAAACTGGCTTCTGTAAAACACCGCGGCGAGTGGTCATGACTGGAGACAATCCTGGTATGGCTTGGTTCGGTCACTTGGGGGTTCCCTAGAATATTAGCAGCAGGATAGGACTAAGTTGGATACTATTTATTTACCGATCAATTATTGAACTATTAGTTTAATGTACTATCTCTCATTTGTTGTGTTAGGGGTAGTTTATAATGGCAGTCTCGAATGGTGCATCGTTCGGGTTGCTGATCATGAAGGCAAGAAGACAATTTCATTTGTATGATGTAGTCGATATTGTGTCTAACAAAAAAAACGAAGCGTTATTTTACCATTTATTCCAGTGGGTAGTTAGCAATTTAACAATCAGGTGATGTGGCTTGCGCTCGTGATTTGTTATCAATTGAGTAAATGTCCTGCTCAAGTATTTAATTGCAAATATGTACTCTCAGAACAAGATTTTAAGAAGTTGAGAGCCATTGCATGAGTATTCCTAATCTCATGTAATTATGCCCAATAAATGATCAGTCTCACTTTAACGTAGGTCACATCAATGCGGGCCATGAACCACGCATTGAATATTCTGACCCAAGGCCGTAAGCGAGTGTGCCTATAGCTTAGCAGACATCCTCGGAGCTTCAAGGTTAAGAAATTGTATGGGCCCTTTACTACAAACAGAGGTACGCTAATGTGAACTGGCATGCTCACCACAGACAGTAAACCCTGGATTGAGCCTGGAGGCCAGCCTGCTGAGAATCCCGGAAGGAAGGTTGGTGCGATGGTGGCACGACAGAATACAGTTTCCAGGTCGCCAGTTCTGAAGCGGGAACCTGGGCGCCACGAAGGTAAAAAAGGAATGCCACATCGTATTTTATTTTTATTTATTTATCATATACTGCGAACCATTTAAGGTCCAAGCAGGAAAGGTACAGCAAGTTCGAAGGTAAAATAAAGGTACAACAAAGTTACAACAAAATTGATACTGGTATACACGAAATGTAAGAAAAACATAGAAATCACCATCAAATTATACTCGTTTCCAGAGGGCTGAGTATACCCACTGCAACACAATCCATAAGCAAAGCACCACACTCTTAGGCACACAACAAGTTGTTAAATCAAACAAGTATTGTGAAAGCCAGGAAACACAAGGCGCATTTTATGGTGAGAAGGAAAGAAGAGTAGAGTTTCGGGGCAACAAGTTCCACTCAGAGATTGATTTCGGGAAAAAAGAGTGTTTGTATAAATTAGTTCTTGCGAAAATTGGCTTGATGCTACAGCTGTGCTTGTGACGGGAAGGCCTGGAAGAATCCCTTACCATGTAGTTGTCTGGCTTTATTTCGAGTTTAGAAAAATATATTAGACGGAGTAAGTTAAGTCGAGCAGCTCGTCGTCTGTCCTCAAGAGGTTCAAGATTTGCCAACTGCAACATCGCAGAGGGGCAATCGCGGCGTCTATACCTACTGTAAATAAAACGGGCTGCTAGGCGCTAAATTTTTCTATCTTTTGTATATTGCTTTTTATGTGAGGGTCCCATACTACGGAGGCGTACTCCAAGGAAGGCCTTACCATTGTATTGTAAGCTTTAAGCTTTAGGGAACTGGGGGCATTAGCTAATCGATGCTTTAGAAACCCTAGTTTTTTACGTGCGGAAGAGCATGTATTTACTATATGGGTTGTCCAGTTGAGGCTTGAGGTTATTGTAACACCCAAATATTTATATTCTTCGACTTGTGTAATCTGCGACTCTTTTATAACATATTTAAAGTGAAACTTGTTGATTTTGTTGGTGATACACAAGTGAGCAGTTTTTTCTAGATTAATTACCATGTTCCACTCGGAACACCAAGTTTCCAAGTTACCGATGTTTCTGTTTAAAACTTGTTGATCTGCCATTGAGTTTATGACTTTGAAAGAATGCAGTCGTCTGCGAACAGTTTAACTGATACGCTGGTATCTATTGCTTGAACCAAATCATTAATATAAATGTTAAATAAAACAGGACCGAGTACGGACCCCTGCGGTACTCCGGAAAAAACGTCTAAAAAACGCGAGCGCGAACCCTCAATCTCTACGTATTGTTTACGGTTTAGTAGGTAAGATGTGACCCAATTTGTTATATCTGAAGGAACGCCAATTGACTTCAGTTTATTTCTTAATTTTTTATGGGGAACTTTGTCGAACGCCTTTGAGAGGTCAAAAAAGATCACGTCAACCTGGCTACCAGCATCTAGGGCCTTCGCAAATTCATTAATTGTAGTTAATAACTGCGTAGTAGTAGAAAGACCTCGTCGGAAACCGTGTTGGTACTCAGTGAGAATATTTTGGCATTGAAGAAAGTTATTGAGGTATTTTGCGATAATATGTTCCCGCAGTTTACAACAATGACAGGTGAGAGAGATGGGCCGATAGTTACAAAAATTGAGACGGTTACCCTTCTTATACACAGGAGTCACACGTGCAATACGCCAATCATCAGGTATCGCACCAGACGAAACGGATTTCTGCAAAATGACTACAAGGAACCTGGCTAACAGTGTAGCATAGCGTCTGAGAAATGCGGAAGGGATATCGTCAGGGCCTGTCGATTTTTTCGGATCCAATCGCAAAAGCAATTCTGTGACACCTTCCAAAGAAATCTGAATGACACCACAATCACCATTTTCACAAACAGCCCCGTTTAAAGGATCTGACGTTGAAAACACACTTTGGAAATACTCGTTAAACACCTCCGCCACTTCTCTTGGATCAGTAAGTACCCGATCACCCTTGGCGATTTGATCAAGCCTCGTGCCACCCTTATTTGATAAAAATTGCCAAAATTTAGAGGGACTTTCGGATACAAAACGATTGAGTGTCACATTAAAGTAGTGATCCCTAGAAGCAGCTAATTTGGACTTTAATGTAGCCTGTAAATCAAAAATGTCTGCTTGAGCAGCATTTGAACATTTCCGCAAGCGTTTTAATTTGCGTTTCACGTGAATTATTTCTCTATTTATCCACGGATTCGTCCTGCCAACTTTTTTCACTTTATCTGGAATAAAATGCTGGATACAGAAATTACAGTGCGCTTTAAACTTTGTCCATAATGTATTGATGTCATCACTATCATCAAACAAATCAATGGCTTCCTCGAGATAATTAGTTATATTTACATCATCTGCAGATGTGTACTGCTTTATAGTAATATGTTTGTATTGGGGTGGGTTGGATTGACGTGGGAGCAATGACGTAAAGTATACCAATTTATGATCTGAAATTTCCTCACAAATATCGGTGGTAATGTCAGTTATAGTTGAGGAGCACAAGACGAGATCTAGAATCGAAGACGTACAGAGACGTATTAAGGTCGTATTAGGTCAGAAGAAGTATTAAGGTCATTGATCGTGTAATGAGAACACAGACTGAAAGATCATGAGGGGTACATTTAATAAACCGGCACAATAACTGATCACTTATCAGTGGCGCTTCATGGGCCTTAAAAGATCCCTGAAACATTTTTTTTTTTTTGGCATGGTTAGAAAAGGCAAATGACTGGTGCTTAAGTCTCCTAGGAAATGTCAGCCCACTAATATAACGTTGCACGCAGCCTGCGAATTGCAATTCTCAATGTCAGCACAAAAATCGCCCCCTCTTCTCCCAACAAAGGATAACATGCACTGAAGCGACCACTCTAAGCTCATAAATTCACGGCCATCGGCTGATTTGGGCATCGTGTCAATACCACCAAGATAGCGGGCGCACGGCGTGTTTTACGCCTAGTCCCCGCTATATTATTGCGATAGCTACTGCGACTGCCTAGGAATGCCAGCCCACTCGCAATCGCGCGATTTTTCTCAAGGTTAGCCACGAGTTCAAATAAGAAATAAGATAAAATGCTAAAGACGCGCGCGTGACGTGTCTTTAACGGAGTGTTTTAAGTGTTGAGCTTTGACAGTCGTTAGTGCGCGCTCGTCTTGTGTATGCTCATTTCGCGAATGTTTTCTTCTTGAGATGCACGCTACAAGTCTCAGGCTGCTGCTACTTGCAGTTCCTCACGTGACCTTGTAACTTGACGCTGTAGCATTCATTCCTTTAGCTTTGTGGTGAAACGATGCTCAACAAACACTCAACTACCTCTGCGAAGGCATGCTCCACTTTCCTGTTTTACCTATTTCTAGAGAGAAGGATGAGCCACATTTTTTGTATCATCAATAGTCCGATAGTCTCTCAACTATCGATAGTGCCAAGAGTGCTATTGGGAGTTGTGGATCACTAATACACGCACATAAATATTTAGTTGTTTTTTTTTCACCCCAATTGAAAGACCAAGCGCTACAAAGCTTAGAAAATGCCCTAGAGGCTGTGAGTGCGCAACGAAAAAGCAATTAAAGAATTTCTTCAAGATTTAGTTTCATTTCTTACTGCAACCTGCCGTCACAACAACCTATATTTGCTTGTCGTTCCCTGTTCGTGCGATATGTCAGGAAGATTCTTTAAAATGACATTTTCTTTAACCACAGGTGCGCCAAACGAGGGTCCTAAAAACAATGCCAAAAAGGAGCCTGCTGAAATGAATTCTCAAGTAAGAAGTTGGTATACGGGACGCAAATTATGGCACGTGTACATTCTATTCGGTTACGTAAAAATGTTATTTAAAAATATGTCTGTTTCTGTCTGTCTGTCTGTCTCTCTCTCTCTCTCTCTCTCTCTCTCTCTCTCTCTCTCTCTCTCTCTCTCTCTCTTTCTCTCTCTCTCTCTATCTCTCTCTCTCTCTCTCTCTCTCTCTCTCTAGCTAGCATATTTTTATCTGTATGGGATGGTAAGAGGGTCTGACGACTGGCAGCCTAGCCATGACATAAAGGATACCAAGCCAGCGTGGAAGTCCCAGCACTGTCAGAACGAAGGCTAGAAGAACGGCCTTTCAGAGCCTTTTCTAAACACTCATTGGGTAACTGCTGCATGCACACTTCTGGGTACCGACAATGGCATTAATAATAATAATTTATGGGTAGTAGACCAGCATTTGTTATGCTATCTTCCGTTATTCTTTTCAGAAGCGTTGTATCCGCTAGACACTAACACAGTATTTGTGCGAATTGTTCATGCAGTGGCTTACGAGAATGAGGAATTATGGCTGAAGATGGTATGCGTCAAAGTTAACAGGTGATCAAAAATAAGCGTTTGCAATGGGTTAACTCGAACCTCTGTGCACTGATAATTAACGAGGAAGCAACCTAACAGCAGCTGGCTAAAGCTTAGCTAAGTCCGCGAAGAAGCCTAGAGCCTTCGCCTTCCTCTTAAGACCTAAACAAAACCTAGAAGTATGGAGATCAGTTTTCAGAAGGCTCCAGTTTCACTGTTTCAAGCCTCGCGTGGAGTACAAGCTTTCAAAATAATTGTTCAGGGTACCTAATTTTATCAATGCTTTCCAGAAACGGCTGTCCTATCTTCAAATGCCGGTAGTCGAAAATAACTAGTAAATACGAGAAATCTTTATTCTCTTTCCGACAACCAGAAGTTCCCTCAAAAAGTCTGGTGGAAAAAAGAAAAGCACCTCAACCGAAAGACCCGCCATCTATAGGAAGCTCGAGGTTTGTGTGGCTTATCGAACAAGGCGGAAAAGTCTGGATGTGTTGCTTACAGAACAAATCTCTTATTTTGAGCCAAACGAATGCGTTTAACCAAGCAATAGCTCTATATGGTAACTATATAGTATGGAAGGAATAGGCTGACTTGTCCCCATGTGATCGGATGAAAAAAAAGCCACAAAGGCAAAAGCAGAACTTTACAAACCCTACCACTCATTTACGATTACTGTAGCACTAAATACATGTTGTCATTGTCTTTTCTCAGTGTCCTAATTTTATCGTGCAACTATGCACTTCCTCCTTGGCACTGTCAAGTGATCACGTACTGCTATGGGCGAGCATGGTGGCTTGTCACGACTCTGCAGCAACAAGGAAACGAGTGCAAGCTTTGTCACTTGCTACGTGCAGATAACAGGGAAATAACAATAAAGGTGGAGGATTAGCTGCAGGTATAGCGTGCCTTCGACTACCGTGCCACCGGGAGTAGCAGTATCACTGCTCTATACAACAAAAATTGTACAAGGCGGAGCTTGCCCTCATCTTGTAAGCAATCGACAGCGACTTTGAAGAATAAATCGTGTGAGATGGCTACTATTTTCCGGCGTTTCCTTGATGCTGCATCTAAAGGTAGCGAGTTACCTTGATCACATCAAAGCTCTTTTAGCAGAAGTGAACAACGCGTGCTGAGTGGCTTCTGTTAGCACCGTTTATAGTACCCGTACCGTGACAGCTAGTGTTCGAGGCCAATAGTGAGACTTGTTTGTGTTCGAATATGAGCGCTTGGCACTATGCTCGTTAATTAGCGAATGTTCACTGAACTATATAAGCCGGATGAATCTGCGGACATTAATTTGTATAGCTGTCTAATACAGCACGATTCGAACTGGGATTTATGTGAAAGTGGGAACTTTTGTATTGTTTGGTGTGTGTTTTTCCCGCTACCATTCCGTTTATTACGCTCTTCCCTGTGTAGGATGTAGACACTTGTGAGCTTCTCTGTCTGTCAGCTGTCCTGAGTCCTGACAATGCCGGTATGCCCAAATTGAAGACGTTGTGCCATTGCTGACTTTTCTTGTACATGTTTTCACGCATTCCAGGAGCTTTGGCTTGACATCGCCGAAACCAGGTCCGAGTCGGAAATGGAGGAATTTAAACAGATCCTCGAAGATACTTATGACCAGCGCCGTCTAATAGCAGCCTCACCTCTGCCTGAATTTTTCTTGTATGAAGAGATTGTAAGTAACAAAGCATACTACTACCACCACTACTGTACTGATGGCGTTATAAGACAAGGTCTGTGTCTACGCCAGCGGGCTTTCAGCGGAGGCTCAGTTGCGTTCCGATCAACGATTAGCAATCATTGCTGTTAACAAGAGAATAACGCTTGTTCGTCCCATCAGTCGGCTCTTCCCATAAACTAATCACAATCAATCAATCAATCGAACAAATACTTATTGTTTTATGGTTTCGGAATAAACCTTACAAAGTGAAGGTGTAGAAGAGGCGGTCCCAAAATGTGCCCCAAATCTGTTACTGAAATTTATATAACTTACGAAAGTGTCCACGGGAACCTGTCAGAGATGATAAAAGCCTACGGTGTCACTGCCTGTTCTCTATTCGCAATGTTCATAGACTGTCACGCCACCAAGCGGAATTCAGGAGTGTCCTCTCATGGAGGATCAGTAGGCAGACGCTCCCAATGATGCCTTGTTCAGTGGTGCTAGCCGCAGTGTTAACGCGTTAGTAAGAAACGAACACAAACCACTTTGTATGTTTCGGGCATCAGTAAATATATCGGACCATCCGCGACACGATAAATCTGATTTGTTCTTTTGAGACGCGAAGTTTGCGTAAAAATACGTGGCAACTCGCGCTTTCGATTATAGCCCTCAGAATACACGTATCAGCTTCGCGAGAAAGCGTGCGTATTGAACGCGCTCGACGTAACAAGTAATCACGTTATTCGGGAGGCCGATGACAGAGGTCGCGACCACGATACAGAGGTGAAATTCGCATCCAGTGATTTCGACTTGACCCCAACCGGATCAAACTGGTGCAAGCACGCGTTCTTCTAAATTTGGTAGCCTGTATACCTTTGTGTTCTGACACCTTTTATTTTTTTAACGCGAAAGCGTTAAAGAGCTCGTTTCTCAGACAGTCCGGCGTCGGCGTCGTTGGTTGCGAGCGAAAAATCAACTTCTGCGTGACCTACAAATCGAGAACCATGCAAATAAAATGAATATAGAATAAAAAAAACCCTGGAGCAGAGTGGGGCCGAACCAGAAGTCTTAGGGGAGCTGTGGAGGGGATCGAACTCGGGTTGTTCGCGTGGCAAGCGGGTGTCCTACGACACGGCCACGCCTCCACTTGAAGAAACAGAGAAAAGGACTTCTGTTGCTTGGAAATGCAGTGAAAGTAGCTTTAATGCTTCACAAACACACCCGTCCTGTATATATGCGTCACAATGCAACATGAAATATTGCAGTAATAATACGCGGTCAAGCGTCCATTGCCAACGGGCGTTAGAATATTTGATAATCATGATAATTCCATGATTGAAAGCCGATACCCCTCCTCAAAAGGCACACACGCTACTGCGCCTACTCTTTTAAGGTTACGTAGTGGGTGCATAGGAAATTCTAAATGGTTTTATGCACTAAGTATACGCACTACAAACATAATGTAGCTATCGCGTTTAGCTTATAAAGGTGAAGTTTTAGGGTCCCGTAATTTTTAATGTATATTTTGCGTTATAACTAGGTAGCACGCGTTATTTATAATGTGTTCATGATATCTTCAGATAGTTTGTGAACCCTCTCCATAAAATCCTATATTTAGGGGATAATCACTATATTTGGGGGATAATCACTGTCTGTTATGAACATTTACTTCCGACATGACACCACCTTTGGCGTGCAATAATAAGCAAATCATTATTTTGTATGCTCGTTTCGCATGTAGCTCTTCAAGGAAGCTGAAATTCGATTTGGCTCCGACATCGAAAAACTGGAAGAGAAGCTCCGCAAGATGCTAAGGATCTTCTCGAAAGCACACAACGAAGAATTTCCATTAGAAGAACTGACATTAAGAGACCTTTGCCGATACTTGGAAGAAGGCACAAGTCCTTCATTGGTTACTGAGGTTTGTCTACAAGTTTTTCTACGTTTTTAATCATTCTGGGGCACCCGACAACTACTAACGGTATGATTAGGCGCATTTGAAATACATTTCAGTAATATAGTTATTACAAGTTTAGAATGAAAATTTGAAAACAAGTGTACCGCTTTCCCATATTAGGGACTAATCGCGGTAGCTCAGGAGAAATTGAAGAGCGCCTCCAGCAGGCCGCCTCTGTTGTTAGCGCCAATGCGAGCCAGTGCGGATAGGAGTGCGCTCCAGCTAAATCTGAACTACTACACGTCAGCTAAGACAGCTCGGGATGAGTCTTAACTTGACGTGCGAGGAGCATTCCCTCGAGAGGTTCTCAAAATACTAATCCATGACGTGCTGATACAAGAGAATGAAACATTGCGATATGCTAGACAAGCTACAAAAATTTGGAAAAAAAAATTGAGCCCATGATTCGCCCAGTCTAGAAACCAACGCAGGGGGACAGGGGCAGTAGAAACAGGGACGTTCAACGGCTCACCCACAACATTGTAACTATCAGGTTTCTGTAGTCAACACCATACTTGAAAATGGCTGAGCACGAAGAAAGCAGACTTCACTAAATTTCAATAATTATACGACCGTTCATTGTCCTTATGGTATTTAAACGTATGTATGAATATCAGATGTGTCCAGTATAACACGTATCTTGTATCAGAACAGTCAATCTCTTACCACTCTTGCTTTTTCGATGTTTTCTGAATATTCGTAAGACTGGCAGTGCTTCAACGAAAGTGTTTAGAACAGAAAAAACAGGAGTGTCACTAATTGCTTGCTTTCTGAAGAAAAAAACATCTCCGGTCATTATGAAAGTGCCTAATGTGAATTCTCAGAGCACTTTCGCGTTAGAACAAGGGAACCGGTGTTCGAAGCTTTGGCTTTCTGCTAGGTGCAGACAACCCGATAATCGTAATATCTAGCACCAGCACGGCCCCGTGGTAAAGTTATTTACAGTCACGGGGAGGACCCGGTTCGTAAATCCAGAATGAGTACATGGGCAGACACACGTCTTGCGAAGGCTTCCATCTTATTTTTCGGCAACGTACACGTTAGATTCATTGTATTTGTATTTAAATTGAGCTACTAATTTCCAATTAAATTGTAATTAAGACTATCATCTGTCTCGGTTAGAGGCCAGGAAGCTTAATCCAACAGCGCTGGACTGCCAATATCTAGAATGTTTCTAGTTAATAAGCTTTTCGGAGTGAATCATTCAATGAAGTCATCGTACAAAACAGCGTGGTTATACGACGGAAGAACGACAAGAGGGCAGAGCGCTGGCTAACAACATGAGCGTTTATTTCGTGTGACCGAATACTTAGGCGCACCGTCTGTCGTACTAGCCGACAAGAAAATTATCTTCGGGATTAAACTTCGTAGTTTCATGTACTGACGCATGCGATTGGTCTCGCTTTCCTTAATTTGCCTTCTCATGCCCCTTTCCAAGGCTTATATATGTGTTCCCGCGAAGTAGACGCTCATGTTGTCAGCCAGAGCTCTCTCCTATATTCGTTTTTGTCTTGTATAACCGAGCTGTTCTTTTTTTACAATGAAAATACGCCAATCAGCTCAAGTGTTTACCCTTTCGGACATCCAAGGAAAACACTTTGTTGTGGCACGTAAAGGTGCAGCTTTTTAACCTCGGCTCAATGGCCCATCCTGTACACCTGCTAGGTACATTCTCGGAAAGCATGTTTACGCTCACTGGTGATTCTTTCTTTTTAAAATAACAGAACGTGGCTATGTGAAATAATCGGATTCATAATACAGTGTAAACAGCTTGCAATAAATCATCGACACAAATAACGGTAGATGTCCGAAATTATTTATTTACTTTGCATTCTAAAGCGCAGCAGTATCGACATTTTTGATACGTCTGAAGTAACCTGAAGCATTCGAGGAATATAGCGCTCTCAGTACCTTTTGAAACGAAAAGCAAGTTTCACTTTTGTACTTGGCGTCTACTCTTTGGAAGCGCTTCATATTGCCGTCTTGGTTTTTTAGCAGAGCGCGATGTTTCGCTGTCAAGCTACTCAATTATCGTGTTCAACATTTCAAGAGGGTACACTTGCAAAGGATGCCCCCCCATATTCACTCTAAGTGCTAGGACGGTGAGGACTCTGAGTACACACTGCTACGTTCATCTCTCTATCGACAATGCATAAAATGAAACGAAGTCAGCTGACCACACAACAACAACAACAATAATAATAATAATAATAATAATAATAATAATAATAATAATAATAATAATAATAATATGGGGTTTTACGTCCGAAAACTAAGATAGTATTATGAGAGACGCTGTAGTGAAGCGCACCGGAAATCTTGGCCGTCTGGCGTTCTATAACATGCACTGGCATTATCGTACACCGGCTCTACCATTTCGCCTCCGTCAAAATGTGGCCACCACGACTGAGATCAACCTGCGGCCTCTGGGGTGGCAGCCGAGCACCCTAGCCACTGTTCCACCGAGCCAGACGACCGCAGACAACAGTGGTGCGAAACAAGGCCGGACAGGGCCGTGCGAGTGAATGGCGAAGTATGGTACGAGATTATTCGCAACTGCTGTTCCTACTTTACTAGCTAATCCAGAGTTATTTCCTCAAGACGTCACATGAATGGACTGCTGGGGTGACCAGAAATGCCGTAAAGCCGAGAAACGCCAGGAGAGATTAACGCGCACGTTATTTTTTTAGACACAACATGAATGTGATGTAGCAGATGTGTCATCAATGTTGAGTCGAAAAAAAACGAACCTTTAGATTTACACTTCTTTCCTTCACGCACGTTCTCTGCATTTCCAGAGGTAGTTCAGGGGATTTTGTGTTAGCCTGTTTTAGTGCTGACTGCAAAAGACGCACGCTTTGGTTAGTTAATAAAAAGTATAATTTGCTGCTTGTCTTTATATTTCTTCCTTAAACGCATAACTGAGATGGCGTGATGTAGCTGTAGTGGTGTCGAAAAAGCAAGGTTAATCAAGTGGGCATTCAAGTAAAGAAGTCCATTGATATAAAGATAACCCTAAAATAGTTACTCTGTTAATTCATAGCCGGAAAGAATATTCTTTGTAATCGGTTCCCATATCACAATAGGAAATATGGCTTGTTTCGAAAGAATGCAATCACCCGCCACATTGGGCTCATGGATACGGTGCTCGAATGGTGAGCCCAAGTTCGCAGGATCGAGTCCCGGCCGTAGCAGCCGCATATCGATGGAGCCCAAAAGCGGAGCCAGAATTTTTTTTTTTCGTATGGTGGGGAGGGTTCAATTATTGTGTGTTTGTGTGTGCGTTGTCTGTATGTGTGCGTGTATAAAATACGCAAGCAAAATCGAAAACTTTTGGGGAAAAATTTTTGACCCCCCCCTCCCGTCCCTAAATTAGTCAACGATAATGTTGGAGACAGAGGGCCGGAAGCCCATGAGCTCACATTAAAGTACACGTTGCCCCGGTAGACGAAAATTCCGGCGCCTTCCTCTATGGTGTTCCTGATAATCATATCGTGGTTGGGGGACTTCGAACCAGCAGAATTATTCTAAAGGAATGGGACCACGATAGTTATCGCGTGAGAACAGGTTGACAACACAGAGACAAGGACACGAAAGACACGAGCGCTCGTGTCCTTCGTGTCCTTCTTGTCTCTGTGTCGTCGTTCTGTTCTCACGCTATAACTATCATCATGCCATACCAACTAGCCCAAGCTGCCACACTTCTGAATGGGGCCACTTGGTTTCCGGGAGTTGCAGTTTTCCTTGGTTTCATTTGCACTGTCCACAACGCTACATGAAATTCGTAACTGCCGCGTTACGCGCATATCATTTGCAGGGACCAGTGCCCAAGTACCGCACCGACGATTCGCCCCGTATCTACACGATGGGTGGCCACCTGTGGATTAACGCCGGTACCCCGGCGGAGACCATCGAAATCACCAGTGGGAGTCTGGAGCGTGCACTGGTACTGTGCCTGGTACTCTACTACGTCAAGTACCTAGACTACCCGGAGGCGTTCTGGCGAGTCTTGTACGTGCTGCAGTTCGTCCTTAATCCGAGCGATGTTCCGCCCACCCCTCCGACAGGACGTAACGGGCTGACGTGTGAAGTGACGGAGAAAATGCGCTGCCTCGTAGACTTACTCACCAGTGAGGAAGATACAAGCGAATCAAAAGGAGTGACGTTGGCAATTTGTCCTCGAACAGACGTGCTTTGACCACCGATGCGTATGCTTTGAAAGTATCAAGGCTTATATTTACCAATCCGTATACATTTAGTGGGCTGCTTATCCAAAGTGACCTGACTCGAATTGCCTCATTATTCGGTCAATGTGCTCCGTAAATGAGAGCTGGTACTTTTATTAATTTTTATGTGTGTGTATGCATGTGTGTGACCAACCGAGTAATACTCCTCGGAATAACAAAAGCGCAATTGAGTTTGCGCTGCTGAAACCATTAAATGTGGTGAACCGATTTGTTGCGAAAGCTTTTTTTTTTCAACAGTTTCTTTTCCATTTCACTGAACATGCATTCTTTGAGTTGTAAATGTATATTTTAATGTTTTAAGCTGGCTCCATTATTTTTAAAGGACAAAATGCATGTTCGTCATTATGATGTAGTAAATTTTCTTAAAAGCACATTACGGCGTCGAATGTTTCAATTTCGTTCGTCTTTTACTGTGCGCTTCTTATGTTTGCGTTATTTACATTTGCTTGTGTTTTGTTCTTACACCGCCTTAGAATGTCAGCTTGAAGAATACCGAGGTACAGTCGTCAGCTCGCTCAACACGAACGCTCCGACAGGTGTCCTATCCTGATACAGTTTGATTGACGGGTAGCTTTGGCTTCTGTCGCCGAGATGGTATGCGCATGCATGCCGACGTATATAGTATCCAAGAATACCAAGTCGAAGTAGCCATGTATCCAAGTAGTATCCAAGTATCCAAGTCGAAATTGTCCAGGTCACGTGTTGGAGCGTCCATGAAAACGACTGACCTCTTGCTTCAGGCCTGCAGCCAATGTTTTTAGGAGGCTCACGCGACCATTTTTCCTGTGAATGAGCTCATGCTGTCTTTTAATTTTCGCTATATATATACTATTCCTCTCTAAATAAAGGTTTAGTAGTGAGTCAGCGTATTTGCTGTCTTTTTTCTTTCTCTCTATTTTCGTTTGCACTAGCCCAGTTCAACCATTCAAGAATGGACATTCCACTAACCCAGCTTGGCGCTCCGCACAAGTATGAAGAAAAGCAAGTTTTATTCAATAGTGGAGTTCCCTTCAGTTTTATAAGTAGTATATCCTCCGAACACTGTTATGTAGAAAATTATGTAAATGATATCGCAGTGCTGAGTCATTACAAAAACCTTTTCTATAGCGCCCTCTAAAGGGTAGGAGAGCACACTATTACTATTAGATGCAGTTTTTGCCGTGTGTACAAAGGCGTGCTCGTTATGTTCGTCTATACGATTACGGGCCCCATCCTGTGTCCTGGTGTTCTGCACTGGCAAGCGTTCTCTGAATGTGTTGAGAACTTAATTCTTGCGGAGTGCGGAATTGAGGAGCGTTTCATCGTTTGAGAACGAGTTTAGGACAATGTCTGATGAATTAATGAGACGCTGCGGATACACATACATTTCGTTATTCAATGTTGAGTACAGTTTTGTGTGTGTGTGTGTGTGTGTGTGTGTGTGTGTGTGTGTGTGTGTGTGTGTGTGTGTGTGTGTGTGTGTGTGTGTGTGTGTGTGTGTGTGTGTGTGTGTGTGTGTGTGTGTGTGTGTGTGTGTGTGTGTGTGTGTGTGTGTGGTGTGTGTGTGTGTGCTGGGGGAAAGGGGGGGGGTTTCTACTACCTGCAATCGTGACAATGTGATAGTATTTGCTTGTGCTTACGTATGATTGCGCATATCTTGGTGAACGATGAAAAATAAAATCAAAGAAGAGTTCGCACTTGTGCTTTTTTTTCCTTTGTGTTGCGAGCCCGGCCATCACACTGTGGCCATGGGCATAGTGTGTTATTTGCACCTCCCATTATTACCTTTCAAGCATGAACTCACTCAGCAACAACCTTTACTGCGTATCATCTATTTTAAGGGAAGTAAATTTCTTACCGGAGTATTCATGTTCGCAGAAAGGAACAAAAAAAATGATAGCGCCCAAATTCACCTTAGTAGCTTGGCCGTCTTTTTTTTCGACGGCACCCCGGGAAAGCGTGGGTTTGATCCCGGCCCCACCAGGCGCATTTCGATGCTGCCTAAATGCTAGAAGCTTTCGTAGAAAGGCCTGCATCTGGGCTATAGTTGGTTATCTTGCATGTCGAGTGGTTACAGCTAAATGAAACGTGCGCACTATCATTCAATTTCTTTCCTTTGTACGCACGTTTAAATTTAGCGGCAACCGCTCTACAAGCTTACGTACTCTGCGATGTCAGCTCTTGCATATGAAAGACCCTCACTCATAGGCCCCCTGAAAAGGCTGATAGCGCCAGTGACATTAGGACGTTAAACACCATACGCGAACCTGGTAGCGACCAGCCTTCCTTATCGCAAGCTTGCCGCCGGTGTTGATTAAGGATTCACGTGTCTCATCAAGCGGGGTAATTGGCCATCGTTTTCCTGCGGCGATGCAAATGACGTCACCTTATGGCGTCACATTAAGAATCGTCAAAGGGAAGGTGCGAGGTCAGCCCAACACATTGACATACTAGAGCGGGGCAGCACTGCAACGAACCTTAGCCATCCCTCCCCCCCCCCCCCCCCCCCTGAAGGGGAACCCCGGACATGCCTGTGCTCCTCCCCACCTGTTTTGACGCGATAGCGTTAGAGAGCTCATGTCGCAGAAATCCCGCCGTCAGCGTCGGCCCCGTTAGTTGTGAGCGAAAAATCATCTGTACCTCCGTGAGCGCCAAAGCAAGTTACAGAAATCGCCGCGGGAGGCCGCTTCTTGTCTACGCGTGCGCTCGCGATCACACTGAAAAAGCCACGCATTCTAAGTGGGAAAAAAATGCTCTAGGTCACGAGGCGCAGTAGTTTCTTTGCCCCTGCCGCCCCTTCCTGCTTAGCCTTCAGCGCTTTCTTCGAAACGAGAGAAGAAATAATACAATTGCAGCATGTGACAAACAATTGTAACTCCACTCGCATTGGACGGATTCCTAAAATTTTAGGGGTGTTTGATTCGTGTGGCAATAAGCTCTTCTAGTGAATTCATTCCATGGTTACTTAAAAAGTGTTTCAGGGTTCCTTTAATGCGCTTTGTTCGACAGGTGTCACAACGAAAACGAGCCCACTCGGCGATTTGTAGGCGCATTTGGGAAGCCTCAAACTACATCGAAAAAGGCCGGGATAGTGCAGCCATTGCCACTAAAAACACATGAGCTTTCAAACAGCTCTAAAAATCGACAACTATGTCCATCTAGCGGAAAACACGTGCCTTCCCAGAAGTGTTGATCAAGCAAACAGCAAACGCTAGATAATGTGCAGCTATCTGTGAGGCATTGTGATACTCTTTATTGCCTCCGAGATGGCGAGTCCATGGCGTGTATCTTGGGGGCCATGCAACTCTTGCTTTAGATCAAAAACCTGTATGTACCATTCGCGTGCGCGCTAGTGCGATCTACTGTGTGTGTGTGTGTGTATGTGACAAAAAATTATTAAGTATTCGTTTGGTGGTTGAAGGGCGCACTAGGGGCCGTATTTCGCTATCGCGTTCAATTCTTAATGGCGAAGCTTAAGAATCGCCCAATTTTTTCTTCACAAAGACGAGGACAATGACAATACAAAATGTGGAACCTAACAGGATTTCGAAGTTTCTGGCTTTTATTTGCGCTTGCGCAGTCGAAAACGCGGAAAACGAAGTTAAAACAGTTGCTCACGCACTGCAGTCATGTGAGACAAGGAGTGGTCGTGCCACTTCGTGCCGAAGCCTTGGAGTCGACGAGTCACAACGAATTATTCCTTGCATGAGGACCAATTGATAGCTTATTATCTTAAAAGTCACGTGAACAGACTGTATAGGCGTCACGTATTGTGCCGAGAATACAGGAAACGCCGCGAATGGATTACGCGCTCGATCTTTGTATTTTCCGACGTTATGTAGGGGCACTTTAAAGCAGCTGCCCTATACGTGTAGCCGGTCTTTTACGCAATGGCGCGATTATAGAATTTGCAAGCTCACGCTCGCCGTACAGCCGTGTGCGTTTTGCTCTCTTGTTATCACCGAAGAACGGTGGATTTACACTGACAGTTGGAAGCAGCACCAACTTTCTTATAGTGTGACCGTGATTCACAGTATTATACCTCGCTCCTGCGCTGCCACGGAAGCATTCGAAATCACTGTTCTTGCTCGTGAGAAAAGAGCGTCATTGTGACAGTTTCGCGCGTGTGCGGCAGCGTGCGATATGTGCAACGGCGGCCGAGCGACAGATTTCGCCCAACTGTGACTGTCGACGGGTGGACACAGGGGAATTCGCGCCGCCCTGCTTCTGCTCGCCGTTGAAGCCACGAAGATGGGCAGCACTGACGATGGCGATGACAGGACTCCAGACGAGGTTCACACCTATCCGTGCACACGTAAAGATGTTCGCAGAAAGTTGAAAAAAGTGGCCGATCTGGTGCAGAAGCTTACCGATGATGAGCTGAAGCGACTGCTGGATAAGAAGCTGTTCCATCTTCCGGGCTTTTTAGAGGGGAGAGAGGCAATATTGGCAGCACTTAGGAGGACTGACCCGGCATTTCTAACGTACTGCGAAGCTGAGTATATGCAAGGCGTTACAGAAGAACTGCTACGTGGTAAAGAATAACAGTTTTGTTTTGTTTTTTTTACTTTTTAACATCCGTATTGTCTCAGCTGAACTTGTTTAATGTGATGTATTGTCTTTTCGCGGGTTTTCGCGCCGCTCTTGGAAGCTTGAACTTCGCGGAAACTGTTAGACTTGTTTTATATGTTAGCAGTAAAGTTAACGAATCTTTCGAGCATCCTTATTAGTCGTGGGCTGCCTGCCACAGTGGATCAGTGACTACGGAGCTCTGATGCTGACCGCAAGGTCGCGGGTTCGTTCCCGGTCGCCGTGGTCGTCCAACATGCACCAAACAGCCTAGGATGCAAAAGCGTAAGTTAATTAGGAGACTCCTCGCCACTCAATCTAACGGACAAGCCCATGACTAATCGACGTGGTACTCCGTTCTGGTGGTTTTGGTTGTTAAGGATCGGGTGGCTTGATATCCCTCGAGTCTATTTGTATCTGTTATCGTGTGTTAGTTTATTTTCAGGGATCGTCAAGTGATCGCAGCAATGTGCAGGAATTTTCCTGGGCGAGGCAGTTCGGCATGCACAGCCTCTCTTCGATCAGATGCGATTTCCCTCGATCTCTTTCAACACAACGGTGTTAGCAGCATTCCCGTTGCACTGGTGCCCTTGTGTAATGGATCAATCCGGTTGAACAACCCTGAGGCGATTCAGGAACAGCTTCGGGTGATAACCTTTGAGAACGAAAACATCACCGAGGTACGACAGCTTGGCCGCGAAGTTATCATGTGCCGATCACCAGACAAAGATTGTGTAGCGGATCTTCTGAAATGCTCATCATTTGCCTCTATTCTGGTGAGTGCATATATCCCACTCCATCTTGCATGCACCAAAGGCGTTGTGCGGGGAGTTGATTCACAACTAAGCCCCTCTGAAACGCTTGAGAAACCCTCCTTGGCCGGGGCAATAGATATCTACCGGTGCAATCGAGTAGTAGACAAGGTGAAGGTAGCCACCGAGTCAGTCATCGCAACTTTCGCCAGAACATCGGGCTCATCTTAAATAAAAGCTTGGCCACTAATGTTCAGGGTCGAACCATTCGAATCGCGTCCCTTGCAATGTAAATATTGTTGGCGTTTTGGCCGTAGTGCTGGTGGGTGTAAATCTGGAATACGGTGTTGCATTTGTGGTGAGGGTCACTCACACGCTGATTGCAAGGTTCAAGCTGAGAAGCGCTGTCTCTGTGAGGGTGCTCATAAAGCAGATTATTCCAGTTGTCCCGCTCTCTTTCAAGAGAAGCAACAGTTGGCAGTAATGGACAGGCGACGATGCTCAAGAAGAGAAGCAATGACAGTTATCAAGGAAAGGACACAAGGATATGCTGGGATTGCCAATCGACAAAATGCAATGGCAGATGCTAGCTTTGCCCAAACGATTGAGGGCGCAGTAGAAAAGGCAATATCAAAAGCAATGAACCGGTAATTTACCAACCTCCCAGAATGTCTGTATGACATATTGAGCGCTCAGTTAACTCAGTGGATGAATAACTTAGCAGATTCTCCTCAGAAAAGTTCTACACTGACATCTCAGCAGAAGGCAGGATGCAGCTCGAGAGACGATAGGGTGCTCTTAGAAGGTACTCGGGTGGTTAATAAGTCTACAGAGAGAGAAGGTCACCTCCCTACTATAGATCTCAGTGTCAACACTGATGTTGAAATCGATTCGCGTGCCCAGAAACGTAGCCGGTCTCTCTTAAACCCTTCTTCCGTGTCGTCACAAGAACGTAGCAAAAAAGGCTCCACCTAGCAAGGTCGTAAAGGCCAGAATACTAGAAAAGGTTGTTTCGACTGTTGGTATATTCCGCCATTGAGCCTTTAAAAGTCTTACAGTGGAATTGTCGTTCTATTTTTACAGCTTCCACAGATTTATCTTGTCTCATTGATGAAAAAAACGGATATGATATTGCTTCAAGATTCTTAGTTAGTTTTAGTCATGTATTTTCATTAAAAAATTATATATCATTTTGTTTAAATCGATTGTCAAGAGGGGGGGGTTTACTTACTTTAGACTCTACCAGATTTTGCCACAAAGCAAAAATAACGCTTCAGCTTCTGTCGCCGGAGTACGAAATTTTAGTAATTTCTTTGAGTATTTCTTCATGTAGAACATTTCACATAGCAAATATATATTATCCGTCAGGGGTTCATGACACAAACCCTTTGGATAGTGTAATTTCTATTAGAGGTAATGATGTCCTGTTGGCGGGAGACTTCAACTCCCCTCCCATAACTTGGGGCTCAAGGACAGACTCGTGCGGTACTCGTTGATGGGACTGGTCTCATGGTAATAGTCTCACTTGTCATAACTCTGGTATCCCCACTTTTATCAGAGGGATGTCATCCTCATCTTTAGAGTTAACCTTTGGGGATCAGGTCTTGGCATCTCATCTTGGTTGACTGTTGACACTGCGACTAATAGTGATCACATTTCAGTTACATTTAACATTGTGTACCCACTAATATCTGTTCCTACTAGAAAACTTACGTGCATAAATTAGAGTATTTTAAAAGGACCTTGCGAGGCTTCATGGAGTCTCTGCCTGAAGCAACGGTAAAACAAAAAAAACATTGAGCATTTGTTCAGTTACACAGGAGTCACGTAGCAAGGCGGAACTTGAGGTTCAATCGGTTGAAGAAAAACGTGTGTCGCGATGGTAGAATGATAACTGTACTCGGGATTTCAGGCGTAGAAAAGCTGCCTGGAAGAAGGTGTTACACAATCAGTGTCCAAAAACTGGTCAGAATATAAATTAATTGCAAGTATTTTTAAATGTACGGTGGCTAAAGCAAAAGCAGAGTGTGATGAAAAGCATTTCGAATTTCTTTCGAAATCAAACAAAAGAGCTCTATTTGGATATGTGAGACATAAGAAACTAATTCCTCAAGCAGTAAATCCTGACTCTATAGTTTTATTGGGTCAGGAATTGGAGCAATCATTGGAAAGCAT
This sequence comes from Rhipicephalus microplus, assembly GCF_013339725.1. Classification (NCBI taxonomy): domain Eukaryota; kingdom Metazoa; phylum Arthropoda; class Arachnida; order Ixodida; family Ixodidae; genus Rhipicephalus; species Rhipicephalus microplus. Next base: position 116,430,452 of record NC_051171.1, on the reverse strand, counting down.
AGCTCAAAGTTTGGAAAAGCGATTTTCGACTAATGTTTATCCCCCTTCAGTAATCTCGCGATCGAGTGACAGTTTCACCGAAATATCGATAGAGGAAGTTGCAGAGGCTATAAGAAAACTTGCGCTGGCGGCTCCAGGCCCAGATAAAGTCACTTCAGCAATGCTAAAAATTTTATTCAATGAGTCACGGGAGAAAGTACTTAATGTAATAAATAGAGAGTTTTAGTACTGCGTACACTGCGTACGTGGCGGCGTTGCGTACGTAAGGACGCCACGTTCTGCGTAGTGCGCTTGCGCAGACCGCAACGCGCACGTATCGCGTTACGTACGCAGCCGCTACGAACGCACGCATGAGATGCGTGCGTGCGTACGTATGAGCTGATCGCGCCGCTCTCGAGCAAGTTCGCGACACCGCGAGACTTCGTTTTGCAAAATGGCGGCATCGAAGGCAAGCATCGACCGGCTCTGTGGCTTAAAATATGGCCATAATCTGGCCATAACACTTGGATTGGCTCACATTGGCTGTCAACAACACGTGCTTCTATTTTGATCTACCAGATGACGCAACACGCTTCACGCTCGTTACGTACGCGGCTACTACGGCGTACTAAAAGCCGATTAGTGGCAAACGACGCCACGTAACGCGAAGCGCTTGCGTGATGCGTACGTAGCACCATTCCGCAGTACTAAAACTCTCTAATTATTCGATAAGAAAAGCTTGGATTCCATCTGAATGGAAAGTCGTGAAAATCATACCTGTTCTAAAAGAACCAGGTGAAGGTTACGTTTTAGACAATATCAGGCCAATTGCACTAATGTCCAATTTTTTCACAGTAACAGAGAAAGTAGTGCATGTTCGCATAATGAAATTTGTCGATAGGGAAAGAGTTCTTCGCCCATGTCAAATTGGATTCAGGCAGGGATGTTTCATATGGCAAGCGCATGTCGACCTAGCAAGTCGCATACATCTGGCGCGACGTCAAGGGCAGCACGCAGCCCTATTTGCCCTGGACCTAACAAAAGTGTATGATGGCGTCGAGCATGATGTACTATAGTCAGTCGTCTGAGAGAAATCAATTTGCCGAACTATTTAGAGGCGGGGATAACGGAATTTTTAGGAAATAAAACATTTTACTGTTCGCAAGATGGTTTTTCGTCAAGTATACTTAGAAACAGGAAAAAGGAGTACCGCAGAGCGCTGTTCTGTCTCCGGTACTATTCAATTTTTTAATAGGCTCGATCGCATGCAATGAGAATGTTCAGGCGTATGTATATGCTGACGATATCGTGTTCTTTTCGTCAGCTTATGACATTCATGCTCTTTATCAAAACCTCCAAATGTACTTATCTGAAATAGAACACTGGCTGGATGTTATTCATCTATCTCTAAACGTGAACAAGTCTGCATTATTAGTATTTTCGATAAAAGACCGAGTACACACATCTCTTTCATGCAAAACTAATACCATTTCACAAGTGCAAATCATCAAATATCTAGGAGTGATACGCGACAGCTATCTAGTATGGCGAAACCACATCGAATGTATTGCTTCAAAGGGTGTTCGGGCAGTCGGCTTATTACAGAGTATAAGCAACAGGAGATCAGGAATGTGCAGAGCCACGTTATTATCAATATACCGCATAGTATATAAGGCCGATTCTAGAATTTGGATGTCTTAAACTTTGGGGCAGCTGGCTATAAGGTATACGTCCCCTTGTTCTTCTGAAGAAGCAGGCACTGTGCATGTGCTTAGAGCTACCTAAATTTGTAGCGAATAACGTTTTATATAAAGAAGCTAAAATTCCCTCACTCCTCACCAGACTCTGAATATTGAAGTTTTCATTGCGCAACCTGGTTTATTTTTTTATTGTCATTGGCCTAGATTTCACACACCTCCAATAAAGTTTGTACAGTCTCTTCTAGACCAACTGTCTGTCCGCGCAAATTAAGGACGTACTGCCAATTTGTAGCTCGACAACTTCTCTCCAAATATACTTTGATGACATTTTCTCTAACACCTACCGAATAATTTGTTAAGAGATACTTTACAGGACTACCTGCTAGGAATGCAAGCACATGTTGCCATTGCGACGGACGCTTCACAGCAAGATGAAAAGAATGGCATCGGTAAATTCTGCCCTGTTCTAGACTGGACCTTTTCCCTCTGAATCCCAGATTTCACACCTATCTTTTGTAGTGTTCCTACTTAAAATAACGGAACAGCATTAAAGCTTCAGTATGGAACTGGCGTCCATCTTAATCTGCTTTATTTTTCACTTCATCCTCCTCTTCTCTCCTGCCCCGGCCCTCGCGCTTCTTCATCTTCTGTCCAAAGGCTCATACCGCTTCACCCTTCCCGCTTTCTTTTAATTACCCCTCCTGGGGTAATACTTGAAGACATTCCCAATTGAAGCACATTCAACAGATCCACGTTCACCAGTGTACCAGACAGTCTTCAAAATTCCGTTCTGGGTGGCTGTCTTGGTCACAGAGTAAGGCCCATAAAATTTGGCACTGGAATCTCTTATTCCTTTTCTCACTAGTACGAGGTCGGTGACTTGAATGTCTGGCATGTCTGCTCGATGCCTCTTGTCGAAATTCTTTTTCATTCGTTTTCGGTACCTCTCCTCCTGTGATTTTTGTTGCCTCTCCTCGACAATCTTGAGGTTTTCCAAGAGTCCCAACTCACGGTCTGCCTGCAGAATAGGGGTCTCTCCTGTAGAAGCGTACTGTGGACTGCACCCCAAGCCACTTGTGTAGGATCGGTTATGATGTTTTACGGCTGCTTCTAAAGAACATTTCCATCCCCCAGGAAAACTATCGTACATCTTGATGTATTGTTTCACGTCCCGTATGGCACGTTCTGCAAGCCCATTCGCCGCAGGATGGTATGGCGCACAGAACTTGATCGATACATTGTGATCTCGAGCCCATCTTACTAGCTTTTCACTCTTGAACGCGGGGCCGTTATCGCATACGATTGTCCGCGTAGTTCTAAACATGTCCCTTTCGAGAAGGGTTATGACGCTATTTGCATCTTCTTTTCCTGCTCGTGCCGCGACCATCCTGGTGCATTCATCTATGGCCAGCAGAAAAGCTTGCGTTTTTCTGACTCCTTCCCGTTTCTTGTTAAGTTCGGCGAAATCCAGGTGAACTACTTCAAAAGGCACGTTCGAGTGGCAAGGTAGTATCATGGTGTCCGTAGGCTGTTTATACTTGACTTTGTGTACTTGACACACATGGCATGAACGAACGTACTGACTAACGTCTTTCTTCATGTGAGGCCACGTAAACCTCTTGACCAACTTGTTGTAGGTACGCCAAAAGCCGTCGTGTCCTCCAGATTCTGGGCTATCGTGGTACAAGTAAAGCACTTTGGAAACAAGAGTTGGTGGGACTTGATACCGACCTTCCGTAAAAACCAGTTGTTCTGAGCCTTCCCACAGCTTCACTTCATTGATTTCTTCAGATTTTTCTGTGTTGTTTTGTACCATCAATCTTGATAGAGCATCTGCATCGGTTAAAAGCGGTCCGGGTCGGTGCGAGATGGTAAAGTCAAATTGCTGCAAGTAATTCACCCATCTGGCGGTACGCCCTTTAGTTTGGGTCATATTCAAGAGATGAGTGAGTGCCTGGTGATCGGTGAACAAAGTGAACTTCGTACCTTCCAGGTACGTGCGGAAGTAGTCAACGGCCTTCAGAACCGCCAGTGCTTCTTTTTCCGTAGTAGTGTAGTTTGTTTCAGACGGCTTGAAAGTGTAACTGTAGTAACCGACTACGTGTCGCTTTTCTCGGCCAGATGCTTCAATACATTTTTGATACAACACTGCACCAGTCCCATAATGTGAGGCGTCAGTGTTCAATTCAAAGGGTAAAGTGAAATCTGGTATACGCAGAACGGGGTCAGAAGAAATTCTGTGCACCAAGTCACGGTAGACTCTCTCACATTCGTCACTCCATTCAAAGGGAACTTCTTTCTGCGTTAAGCGCGTGAGGCATCTAGTTTTGACAGCAAAGTCCTTTATGAAAGATCGGAAATGTCCTGCCAATCCCAAAAACACACGCAGTGAATGGACGTCATATGGTTTCTTCAACTGGGAGATCTTCTCGACGGACTCTTGTTTTGTGCTTTTGGTGTTCCCATCGAAGACTCTTCCAAGAAACACCACTTTTTGTTGAAAGAATACACTCTTCTTAAAATTAACCTTGAGATGTGCCAAGCTCAAGGCGTTTAACACCTGAGACAGATGGTCCTGATGCTCAGCCTCTGTTTTGGAGAAGACTATAATGTCGTCTATGTACACATTACAAAAAACACCAAGGAATGGCTTTAGGACGTCGTTCATGATCTTCTGGAACCACGCTGGCGAGTTTTTCCAACCGAAAGGGAGCCGGTTGTATTCGTAGAGATCGAATGGCGTGATAAAAGCGGTGTACATTTTTGTTTCTTCGGTTAGTGGGATCTGCCAGAAACCTTTGCATAAATCGATGCGGGAAAAATGTCGGCAACCCCCGGTCTCATCTATAATTGTGTCGATCTTCGGCATAGGAAATGGTATGAGTTCTGTCTGACGATTGAGAACCCTGTAGTCGGTGCATAATCTGAAGGTTCCGTCTTCTTTCGGTGCGATCGTTATGGGAGAAGCGAAGGGTGATACCGAAGGTCGTATGATATCAGCATCTAGCATCTCCTGCAACTCTTTCTTGAGCCACATCTTTCGCTCCCTTGACATATTGTAAGGTGCTTTCCGGATGACGGTCTTGTCAGCGAGTTCGAAAGGAACCTTGTGGGACTTCATCGCCTGAGGATAGCTTCCTATGCATACAAGTTCAGGGTAGGTCGTTGCGATATCCTCCGCGCACTTGACAACTCGTAGATTATCTTGTCTACCCTGATTTGTCTCGTTCCTTGCTACTCCTTCTACTAGAACCACATCGTCCCAGTACACGTTGATCTTTAGTTTCTTTATATCTGGTCTTGATAGCAAAAAGTCGTACGTTACCCCCTCTATCACCAACACTTCGCTCTCTATTTGCTGACCCTGGAACTCGATGTTTACCAAGGCCCACTGATCATGCAACGTTACTTTTCCATCATAGCCTTGTACTCGTAGAATTCTTCCACTATGCAAGCGATTTGCATCCACCAGCTTGGCATTTATAATGGACACAGAAGCACCGCTGTCTACCAGAGCCATCATATGTTTGTTTCCTACTTTGACGGGAATGTGAAGTAGGCTAGAGCAACTTAAATAAACAGTCTCATTTGGAGTCATCGGGTGGGACTGATCACCCTCGTTTATTAGTTTTTTTTCTGTCGAATACTCCTGAGCTTCAGTGTCGATATTATTCACTCGACCTCTTGGAACACGCCAGGGCAAGTTATCTGTGCGAGTTGCGAGGTGGCTCGGTTCTCGCTGAGCGCGGCTTGACCAATCCGATTTACTCCGACTGAAACAGCTGCTTGACTCGGCGGTTATGCTTGTTTCCGAAGCTGATGGTATGTTCTGAAGACACGCGAGGAGGTCATCTAGAGTCTTTGGTGACAGTATTTGCACTTGCTTCAACACGTTAGTGTGCAATCCATGCATTATTAAGGCAACTACGGTCGTAGATGGAAGCAAAGGCTCCGCCAGCTTTAAAAGACGGCGTTTCTCAAAGAAGTACTCGACAAGGCAGCTTTGCTCAGACTTGAAATTAAGCGCCGTGTTCCATCTTTCTACTGGATTGCTTCGGAATGCAGTCAAAAACTTTTTCCTCCACTGGCTCCAAGAGTCGTCACTGTCTTCCAGAATGCATGTTTCATACCACTTTCGCGCAACACCTCTCAAGTAAACGCGCATGTTGGTGATTTTAGCCTCATCAGAGAGCCACTTGTTTTTTCCAGCGGCATATTCGTAGAAATCAAGCCAACTTTCTGGATTTGAAGACACACCGTCGAAAGCATCAGGTTCTACGAAATTAGGTGTCGGTCTCTCAGCATTCAGAGAGCTTATAAGAGATGTCATTATTTGGTTTTGTTGAATCATCTGTTCCTGTTGCAGCTGAAAAGCTTTCAAAACGAGGCTCACCTCTTCCGTCGAAGATCGTGATCCTGAGTGTTTTCGACGCGCTGGTTCAAGAACTAGGTCGTTGAAGGTCGCCACACGCAAGTTCACTTTCACAGCACCTTTCCGTCGTAGTTCAGTAGTGTCTACGGCTGCCTTTTCCACAACCAGGTTTACGAGTTCTTCCGAGCTGAGCTCACGAGGTAGGTCTACCGCTGCTTCGTCTTGAACTTGGTACTTCGAAAAGATGATCTCCTCGGAGGTCTCGTCTATGAAGAACGTCACCCACATGATGGCTTCGATGGCCGGCTGCGCCAAAATAATGTAGTGTTCCTACTTAAAATAACGGAACAGCATTAAAGCTTCAGTATGGAACTGGCGTCCATCTTAATCTGCTTTATTTTTCACTTCATCCTCCTCTTCTCTCCTGCCCCGGCCCTCGCGCTTCTTCATCTTCTGTCCAAAGGCTCATACCGCTTCATCTTTATTGCAGAATATTTAGCAGTAGTATTAGCCCTTCGAAAACTGCCAGCATCAGTTAATTCCACCGAACAGACTCCTTGTAGGTCTGCAGTGCGCTCACGGCATCTTGTCATTCGAAATCATTAGGTGTATTCAACTCCCTAGTACCGAATCACTTAACCCAGGTGCGATTAGTATGGGTGGCGGGGCATAGTGGCATAACCTTAAATGAAACAGCTGATGCACTAGCGAAAGTGGCGTTAGACGAACCAGCTATCAATATTACCACTACAACAGCCTTTATGGTAGCGTCTAGATTTCGGAGACAAATGATGATGCGAGAATTTTCTACACCATCTTTAAAAAATTCTATTGATTTCAAACATCTAATGACACCCTGGAAAACTTCCTCATGTCATAACCAATGCCTGGAAGTTTTAATCGCTCCATTACGGTGTCGTATTCCTCCATTAAATTTTTATAGGTTTAGAGCAGGCTTGACTCCCTCCCCACTTCGTTCTTTTTGTGGAAAAAACTGTGGAGCACTTTTTGATTTCTTGTAGAAAGTTTTCAACATTATAAAAGGTATCACTAGAAATACCGTTACGAATCCTTGGCTTAGCTTTCACAACGTCAGACTTACTATCCCTAGGTGATCATAACCTAGGACACAGCCACGGCAAAGTGTGCGCGGCCGTGCAAAGTTTCATTGTACAGTCTAAAAGATTTACTTAATAACCTCAATACCAAACGGTTCTCAGTTAACTCATGTAGGCTACTGAAAAATTTTCTTTGACATCAATCATTCATTGCTCAGTCAGTAGGAGCTAATTCATCAAAATTTTTTCTCAAAAATAATTTTAAAAAAATCAATATTTTTGTTAATTTTTTTCACCAGTATTTAAATATATACATTCACTTTTTTTGTCAAGCTACCCGATTCTTGGCCGATCCCTCAAGGTGGGTGTGAGCCACAAGTTTAGGATCTACATCTACATCTACATCCCGCTTGGATGGCTGGCCCACTAAGAATGGTGTTGCTCATTTGCGAACCTCATTCCGTGACGAAAATAACGTCGGGTGAATTCATAAATGAGCTCGATATAAAAGGCTTTTATTTTCAAAAAATATGAAGGCAGGGGCTATTTGCTGCTATTCATAGTACAAAACTCAGAGAAAGAAAAGAAAACAAACCATGGGGTAATGGTGTCACGAGTGGTCACGACAAAAGCACGACAAAAGCATGCATGCGTTGTGAGTGACGTCGTGAATGACGTCACCACCGTGGCGCAGAGTGCGCACGCTTCAGTTTCTCCTCAAAACTTTCGCCACGGGTACGTCCCGGACAACTACTTACGAGAGTGCCGATAGTGGAAACGTGAGAGGGCTAGCATTCACCGTGCCGATGGTGCCGCCTGGGCACGAAAACAGGCCGAGTGGCGACAGCAGCTGCCCGGCATACCGGTGATCCGGCAGTCTTCTAACGCATGCTAAATGGCGAACGGACATGCAAGCGCGGCTGGTGGGCGGATCCTATTAACCAGGCCGCTGAATTACCTCGCGATATCAAACGCTTGCCACAACGTGGCGTTGCGGCGTCAATGTGATGATTGCGGAAGCATGTTGATTGATTGATTGATTGATTGATTGATTGATTTGTGGGGTTTAACGTCCCAAAACCACCATATGATTATGAGAGACGCCGTAGTGGAGAGCTCCGGAAATTTCGACCACCTGGGGTTTTTTAACGTGCACCCAAATCTGAGCACACGCACCTACATTTCCGCCTCCATCGGAAATGCAGCTGTCGCAGCCGGGATTCGAACCCGCGACCTGCGGGTCAGCAGCCGAGTACCGTAGCCACTAGACCACCGCGGCGGGGCGCGGAAGCGTGTTCGCCTGGGCGAACGCCCGTTCTCGACGGGAGTTTCTCCAGCGGCACATTGGCTTCAGCTTCAACGTCTCTAGCCGCCCGTGGTTCGAGAACAGCCGCTGTGATCAACGCATTGCGAATTTGCATTTAACCGCTCATTTCACTCCTCCATGACGGGGACCATGCGAGGCACAATGTGTGGTTTGTGAAGGAAACACTGTGGTAATCCCAAGGCAAAACGAGTGTCTAACCTAATTGAGAAGCACGAACATGTAGCCAAAAGTTGTGGAAGGCTTCAGTGTCCCGTTCGTTTTAAACCACTGCTAAACACAGGAGCCGCACGTTTCACCTCTCGCTGATTAAATCATTCGTACAGACTGCTCGAGTGTCGATTTTCTTTTTTTAGATTTGTATTGCTATTACATAGGGCAGTGTGAGGATCGCTTGCCTTCTAAGAAGAACGACTACAGTTCGACGACATGCACAATACATGTGCGTGTGTATGTGTACGTTAAAGCCATCCTTTGAATGCAACAGTTGAGGGCACCTAACGCCTCGAGTGAATGGTCAGAGAGACGAAAAAAAAATCCTGGAGTAGCCAGGAAGGAGCCGCGTAAGGCCTTGGCTTACCGCTAGCTGCTAGATATTTTCGAAATTGGAAGGACGTGCCTCTCTGCTTTTTCACGGGCCCACCGGACGACCGCTTATTGGATCTCGAGTGTGGTGTTTGCGATGGCCTCGTCCAAGTCCTGTTCGCTGACGTGCTGCGTTTCCGATAACGCACGACATGGCCAGAGCATGTGTTCTAAAAGGCTAAACATCTACCTGCAGTCTTTTTACTGGAACGGTATAAAAAGAGTTGCAGTGAACGCCTTCAACGTGCTCATGTTGGGCGCTACTTTATCACTCCTTGTCATGGTTTTTTTCTAACTGAACTTAGACGTGACCATTGCCTTATACGTTGAAAGCGCTCTACGTATCACTTACTCAGCACTTCAAGCTAGATTCACACGTGAGGGTGCCCCGCCGCGGTGGTCTAGTGGCTGAGGTACTCGGCTGCTGACCCGCAGGTCGCGGGATCGAATCCCGGAGGGGGCGGCTGCATTTCCGATGGAGGCGGAAATGTTGTAGGCCCGTGTGCTCAGATCTGAGTGCACGTTAAAGAACCCCAGGTGGTCGGAATTTTCGGAGCCCTCCACTACGGCGTCTCTCACAACCACGTGGTGGTTTTGCGACGTTAAACCCCACATATCTATCTATCACACGCGAGGGCAAAATCCCCGTGCTCCGCGGATTGATTAGCCACGTGATTAGTTTAATCCGGCGCAGTAGCGGAGACGTCACATGCGCACAGCTGGAACAATCCACTCACGGAATCCTCGTGCATACTCTCGACTCCTATGCTTACGCCGCGCGCTTATGAGACCAAAAACCACTCTCCTTTTCTACTGTCCCGCAACGCACATTCTGTCGTTGCCGCGAAACTAAACCAAGTGGCTTTTAAGCCGGCATCCTGCTTCCTAGCCACGCCAATCTGACGTATGTTGACAGATTTGACGCTGAATCCCCTCGATTGAGGGCAGACGACTGTCAAACGGACAGATCGAAATAGCGGCGACACATTTCCGTCCGTGCCGCGAGCGGAGGAGAGCGGATGAAGCGGTGCCGGCAAGTTTTGGTGACGCGCACGTCACGTGATGCGCCGTCCGCTGCAAAAATTTCTGCTCCGTTTCCTCGCGTGAATTCACCTTCGCGGGATCTTGCGTGAAAAAAAGAGGGCGCGTGTTTATTACCTTTGTTCTTTGGAGGGGCGTCAACAGTTACCTGTCTGCAAGGGGCGTGGCATTTGCCCTCGGCTCCGCATCTGATTACGCTATAGTTGATCAGACGCCGGGGGCGACACAGCTTTACTTCAGGCGCCGTACGTTTCTTTTTTGCTGTGGAATAAATGGGCAAGCGCAAATGGAACGTCTTACATTCAAGGCTGAAAGTGTTGACAAAGCTCGAAATCAAGGCTCTGAAGAAGGAGAACCAGTCATGGCTTTCTTCACTGAAGACCATACCACTGGACGACCCCAGCGCCATTGCCGACGCCATCATGAAAGCCGTGGCAGATAAGCGCGGAACAGAGTGTCGCCGCCGCGCCGCGTGGCTCTACTGCTGGCTACTTACAGAGCGGCTTCCGGACGTTCTTTGGACCCTTTTAGCAAACGAAGATGAAAACGAAAATGACAACAAGGATGGCAACAAGGACGGCAATGTCGACAAGGTCAACTACAAGAACGGTGGCGTTCGCGACGAACAAGCTGCTTTCGAAGCTTGCGCTGAGAAAATGACCACTTCTAAACAAGCCGTGAACGTACAGTGGGTCATAAATAATGGTGCGATTTACGCGTGTATGCTGGCCAAGGGTGGAACGTCCGGCCCTAACGGAATAAAAAAAATCTACCTGGTGATGTCACGAAACAGGAAGCTACTGGCCGCCAAAAGGGTTGGAGGTCCATTGCAGAACAATCTGAACCACGCCTTGACGGAAGCGTTCCCGAAATTTCGGATAAAGACTGGTTTCTTGGAAAGCGAGGACATCGACAGGGTGCTACTGGAAGGCGTCCACTTGAAGAGTGAGTGACCGGCGTGAGCCGGAGTAGGTGTGAAGCACGTGCAACGTGAGCGGTTTCGGGAAGTGCATGATCCCGCGAATCTGACAAATGCATGTATTGGGAGAGATGAAAAATTGGTTTTTGCATGTTATCCGCAATCACGTCTTAATCGACGGAGCGCAATGTATGTAACCGTGGCGGCTACTTACAGCCCACATGAGTGTGTTGCGCGAAGTTTCACTCGTCATCCCTGCTTTAAAAGACAGCACTTTATCACGACGCAACGATTCGGGCACCAGAGGCACGTTCATTGCAGAGTCAACGGCTGTCCATGCATTTCGATGAACTTAGTGCGCAACAATGGGGCGAAATGTTAAGGCTGGTCTTTCTTTTTCACGAACACCCTAATAATAAACGCAATCTGTTGTGCAACAGCGACACTTTCAGGCAGATAGCAACACTAAATGCCTACTCGACAGGGCACAATTGGTGAAGAGGCTGATTCACAGGCAGCGCTTTGCCTTGCGCGGGTCGCACATACTTTGCGTGCCCTACGGTAGCATTCCGCTTACCAACTGTGGGTGTATATTGAGCAGATGTTACAAGCGTACACGCGAGGAATCGCGTCAGATGTTTCTTTAGACTGATTTACACAGCTTTTCTTGCCAAAATCACGATACTATTAGTCTACCTGGCATTCTCTAACGGGGGTAGTCGAGAATAATTCCGACCAGCAGCTGTCTCCAGATGCACTGAGCTCTAAGTACGTTGGTAGGTACAAAAAGCTAAACTGTGCCCCACATGATATTTCAAAGCAATGTAAATAATTGTGGCGGTGATGTGTTGTAGTAGTTGATACACTCCTATGTCGTTTTAAGCCAGAGTGGTCCCTTTCTGGTGACAGCCGCCGCTTATGTTGTAATATTCTCCTCCTGTGTCTGCGCTCCAAGACCTTACAATTTTTCACCAAGAATCTTTTTAAATTAGCTCAATGATACGTTGAAATATGCTGAAACGTGAAGCTTTAATATTCACTGTGTGCTGTGGTACTTCGTGTGTGTAACATCGCTTAATTACTCGTTACCCGCTATGCCATGTTGTTGCTGCCCACCAGCAAAACCTACACTGTCGTCCTTTATGAAAGGGAACACGCGAACGCATGGCCTGTGCTCTGCGGCGACTGCCTACTGCACCATCAACCGACAGCAAAAGGAAACACGTTCACATTCAGCGTCATCTGTTGCCGAAAAAAATTGGTTAAGGCGGGTAGACAAGCGCTGCTAGATTGCACTCTCTCTGCTCACGCCTACAGTGCGTAGTCCACGGCCAACATATCAAACGTTGTTCGCGACCACGGCGCAAGCTGCAGTAATCGCCCGATATTTCTCGCAGCGCGAGCGATCAGGGGACGTAATCTAGCAGGGCTTGTCTACCAGCCGTAACTCATTATCTTGCTTAGCCATAGATGACTCCAAAAGCAAACGTGCTTTGGTCACTGGTCGGTTGGTGGTGCTGTAGGCAGCCGCCGCAGAGCGCAGGTCACATGTTCGCGCCTTCTCTTTCATAAAGAACGACAGTGTACACATGTGAATAATAAACTATATTGAGCAGTGAATTTCACTCTGTCACAACATACATTAAACAAAATTCTGTAAACCAGGCTGCCGACGGGAGTTTAGCATCGGCTTCGATTCAGTTATGTGCTGCGTGGTGATAGCGGTTACGGCACGAGGCTGTTTATAATTATCATGCAAACAATATTCTTTTCGTAACGTCCTTTCGTCATGCCAGCAGAGATTCCACCCGACCGAGAACTGTGTACGCCTTGGCTTACTTTTTTTTTCTACGAAACAGCTCTTCTCCAACGAAAGTCCGTAAACTGAAAGAACGGAATTGTTCCCACAGAAATGGTGTTAATCCAAATTCGACCGAAGCGCAAACTGCAGGCCCACTTATGCAAAGGAGTGTTCTTGTTGACGCATGCATGCTTCGTGATCAAGCGCCTTACCCCCGTATTCAAGAACGTCCCTCTACTCAACGCTTCACCTTCACTTGAGAAGGCCGATGGGAGCGCCGTCTCTAGGCAGGGGAAGTCACTGCATATCAGTGATAATCTGCCGCGATTCTTGAGTAGCGCAGCGTCACTTTCAACCGAGCAGCGGCGCAGTGCTCAACTCTGTCAAGTGAAGGGTGAAAGTCGAATCGAGGAGCGATTGTGAATACGGGGGTTAGTGTTAGCGCGTTTCTTCACTTGAAACGTGTCAGCCACGGTGAAACAGTAGCTATTTATTTATTTATTTATTTATTTATTTATTTATTTATTTATTTATTTATTTATTAGAATACCCTCAGGGCCCGTAGGGCATTACAGAGGGGGTGGGTACAACATATAACACACAAGAAAAAAAGACAAAATAAAGAAACAAGTATCAGATGCGCAAATCAGGAAGGCAACATAAGTCAACTAAAAATGTATAAGAATTCAAGCACATACAAGACAGAGATAGATAGTGGAAACTGCGTATAGTTACAAGCATTGCTGAGAAATTGCAGTCTTGAATAACAAAGGGTCTGTTATTGATACAGCTATATGGTGCTCGGCTGCTTATCCAAAGGTCGCGAGTTCGATTCCGGACGTGGTGGTAGCATATCAGTGGAAACGAAATGGTAGAGGCCTGGGTTCTGTGCGATAGTAGTGCACGTTGAAGAACGCCGGATGGTAGCGATTTCCGGAGCCCTCCAATATGGCATCTCTAGCATATCGTGCTTTTGGCACGTAATACCTCCGATATTATTACTCGCTTAACGTCTACCAACAGGCAGACGTTATTTGTTGAGAGCTTGGATTTCGAAACTGCTGCCCCGTACGTGGGCATTCAAGTATTTATTTTCGAACAAGGAGGAGGAAAGAAATAAGCGGAAGGACAGGGAGGTTAGCCAGTCAATAAGCCGACTGGCTATCCTGTGCTTCCCAGCAGGCACATGGCTTGTGTGCCTCGCCGCGGTGTTCTACTGGCTAAGGTATTCGGCTGTCGCCCCGCAGGTCGCGGGATCGAATCCCGTTCGCGGCGGCTGCATTTTCGATAGAGGCGAAAATGCAGTAGGCCCGTGTGCTCAGATTTGGGTGCAAGTTAAAGAACCCCAGGTGGGCGAAATTTCAAGAGTTTTCCCCTACGGCGTCTCTCATAATCATGTGGTGGTTTTGGAACGTTAAACCCCAGTTATCAACCAAATCAATTACATGGCTTCTGTGCGTTGAGTACACATTGAGACTACGAACTGTCTAGCAAGGCAAATATTATCACGTGCAATGAATCTCTTTTTATGGAGAGGATTTCCTCCTTTCTGGGCTGTTGAATGCGAGTACTAAAGCTGACGTCACAGCTTCGGCAGTGCATTCTTCGGGGGTCACGCGTACTACCAACAGCCCAGACAGGACTGTGGTGGCACCCAGGCAACCTTAAGTAAAAAGTGACTAGCACCAGACTGTTTAATCAGCGCATGTGTGAAATTGGGTGAATATTTTTCTTTCTGCCAAAGATTGGGGTGCATATTACAACCCAATTACAGCCAAGAAGCCATGATATCCGCCCACTTGAACTACTTTTGTGTGCGTACCATAACAGCCCCAGCTCTCGCTCCATTCTCACTCTGCTAACTGTGATTCTCCCCTCGAAATTTGGTAGACCATGACTAGGGGACCCCATTACCAATCATAAATGCTAAAGGAAGCTAGAAAGATAAGATTGTCATTTGTATTTCACATGGGTTGACAAGAAGTACTTTATATATTTTTGTTGCGGGTGCCACTTTGTTCGTAAGACTCGCAAAACAGTGGTTCACTCTCTGTGAATACAAACAATTGTTTCGCGCCAGGACCCTCAGAAGAGCACTGTTCAAAGCCGCGACAGGTATATACATGCACTACCTTGTTAAGTGCTATGTATGAGCACATGTCTTGTAGCTCAGCCGGTAAGCGGCCTGCATGACCCCTCCCCCCGAAATCATGCCCTTCCCCATAGCTACAAGCCTTACTCTTCACTGATGTTTTTATTTCTTTTTCCTGAACTGCTCATTACAAAACACTGTGGGCTTTTTTAACCAGACACTTTACAGGGTGCCTCAGCTACGCTTAGCCAGAGCTTTAATATATACCGACACGCTCAATGACGACACGATCAAATGCATGTTGCTGACTGTTGCCTGAAGAGAGTCAGACTATTCCTTGTGTTTTGTATAATTGCCTAGTAAGGTAACCTTTATTAACCAACTTTTTAAGCAACTAAAATGGGCCGGATATTCCGGTGAGAAAGTTCTTCATGGGTTTGTAAAGCGTCCAATTAGACAGTTTCGAGCTTTATATTACTTTTTAGTGTTTTCCTACTAAAGGTGCTAATGCCCGCGAAATGCGACAAATACACGTGACAAGCCCACTCACGTAGCCGTGACAAATACACGTGACAAGCCCACTCACACGATGATTCTAGTGCTCCCTAACGTTCCACGTATGAGCGACCATAGCATTTGCCCGATAGTGCTGTCTCGACTGGGCCACAGCGATAGTGGTGGTTTTGCGATTAACACGTTTCGCTATCGACCACAAAAGCGATAACTGCTGTGACTGCTTAGCGCATTCATGATCCGGTGCGAAGGAAGCGTACGTTTCGTACGCGGAACGTTACAGAGCACCAGAGCCATAGCATGCGTAAGCGTGCCAGTGGGTTTGTCACGTGGTATTTTTAAAGACGTTAGTCTTTATTGGGGACCTTCGACGGAAAAATTTTGGTCTCTCTCTCTGTCTGTCTGTCTGTCTGTCTGTCTGTCTGTCTGTCTGTCTGTCTGTCCGCCCTAACCATACCTCAAACGGCACCAAACGGCCAACCCCCTTAGCAGCGTCCATCAATATTGCTCAAGGTTTAGCGTTCGTAGTTGTGCGATTGTCAATACAAAAGCAATTATTGCGCATATCTGAGGCGCTATATCAACACTTCGATGTTTTGTATGTCTCCCTTTATACATGAAGAGGCACACACGAGTAACTCTAAGGAATGTAGCGTTTATCGCGCTGCGCTTATCATGCTACGCGATGCTCAAAAAAATTGCCCGCAGATTCCCTCGGGGGAACACTGAGGAGGATGCGGAGCATATAATTGGTTAACGGGGTGTTAAAGTGCGACTTACTTGGGTCGATGGCTAAATTGGTTAACGTGGTTGTGAAATGGGGTGTTAAATTGTGACTTACTTGGGTCGCTGGCTAAATTGGTTAACGTGGTTGTAGGAGGGGTGTTAAATGAGTGAACACGTACGACACGTATCCCGTTTTCGAAAGTCCGGGTCCTCTTGTCGACGCTTACGTTTCAAAGCGGCCGAATCCGGTGCTGCTGCTCGACGCTGACGTCTCTCAGCGGCTTCACGTTCTCTAAGTTGAGCATCTTCCGCTCGACGCCGACGTTTACGTTCGGCGTCGCGAGCTCTTCTCCGCGCTGCCTTGTCTTCGGACGACGACTTGGTTGCGGTTCCGCCAACACTTTGGCCGGCGCTGGTCGAAGGGTCGTCGATCATTGCGAACTCGGACGTCGACGCGCCGTACAAACCAGCCGACGAGCGGCAACTGAGCGAGCGAGCACCGACCTTGAGTATATATACAGCGCGACGGCGCATGCACTGTCAGCTGTCGAATGTTCGAGAAGGGGGAGAAGCGCAACGGCGCATGCGCGCGCGTCAGCTGCCGATGTTCTCGAAGCGTGACGGCGCATGCGCGCTACATTATACAGTTAGCGAATGTTCGTGAAGAGGAGAAGCGCACGCGGTGTGTAGAGGAGGAAGGGTGCACAGATGGTGGAGGAGTGAAGCGCGCGCGGTGTGTAGAGGGGGAAGGGATGCACAGATGGTGGAAGAAGGAGGAGAAAGCTTGCGGACGGCACCGCACTACAAGCCTCGAGTATTAGATGCTCCGCATATAAAAAGTGTTTCCAACGCTTTGCTACGACGTCACGGAGGTGGCACCTGCCTGTCGCTTTCAGTTCTACACTTAATCACCTCCGAGACTGGCGCGCATCTTTCTCCGCGGGGTGCATGCCTTCGTTTTTGAAGATAACTTCCTGATGGTGCTTGTGTCTAACGTGCCTCGATGCGCTCGTTCACCTCCGCTACACGCTCGAAGCACTCTAACGCAGCGCCTCCAGAATACCATTCACCGATTTTCTTGCGCAGAACTTCAAATCAACATTTTGTTCACTCTCTCCAGACGCAAGACTATTGTCTTTCGACAAGATTTGTGATGTAACATGCCAATTTGGAACAAATTTTTTTTCATGCGAAGCATTTCTTAGTGAACTTCAGCGACTTTGAGCGTATCTATCTATCTATCTATCTATCTATCTATCTATCTATCTATCTATCTATCTATCTATCTATCTAGCTGCCTACGACTTTTAGCCCTCCTTGCCGTTATGATAATGATATAGATACCAAACTTGGTATGGCATAACATGGCTGTATGAAGAACATATTTCACTAGTCATAACATGAAAGTTATGAAACATATATCATGAATGTCATGATTTACATTACATGGTCCTGCAGCTTTTTCGGTGGTTCCGTTCACATGGCATGTTGCAAAACTGGTATGGGATGACATGATTTTATGGCGAACACAAGCGACAGATCCTAAC
Organism: Rhipicephalus microplus; assembly: GCF_013339725.1. Lineage (NCBI taxonomy): Eukaryota > Metazoa > Arthropoda > Arachnida > Ixodida > Ixodidae > Rhipicephalus > Rhipicephalus microplus. The sequence goes on along the minus strand of NC_051171.1, from coordinate 116,412,795 downwards.
ATAAAAATCATGATATGCGGGTCATGTAACAACATGATTACATGCAACGCTCATGGTGCGCTGGGGGCCGTTTCGCTAGCTTCACTTATACCGAATTCGGTATTACGGGACGTGAATGGATGACGAAGGTATGATACCGGTGCAAGCATGATAAACATGAGATGCGTGTCATGTAACATGACTACATGCTACGCTCATGATGCACTCGCGGCCATTTCGCTAACTTCACATGTACCGAACTCGGTATTACGTCACGCAAACTGACGACATAGGTAAATGACACATCCAAACATGATATTCACGACATGCGTGTCATGTAACATGACAACATGCCACACTGATGATGTGCTCGCAGCCGTTTCGCCAACTTCACATATGCCAAATTTGGTATTACGTGACGCTAATGGATGACGAAGGTATATGACTGGTGCAAACATGATAATCATGAGATGCGTGTCATGTGAGAACATGACTACATGCCACAGTCAAGGCGCCAATACATTTCGACGTGATGCGGTGCGCCTGCGCGCCGGCGTTTACTTCGTCGTGTCGCGCCAGCGTTGCCACGCCACGTGCCGGTCCTGCCATATACTCGCAGGCGCGTGCCACACTGCGTTGCTTTGACGCATGCGCGTATCAGCGCGTCCGGCGTCCCTACGTCACGAAAAGAGGGAGACGCAGCGTTGTCTGGGTGACGCATCGGCGCGAAATGCAGCACGTTGCATTTCGCGCAGGTTGCCGACGGGCTGCGCCGACGGACGCTGGTCGCGCCTGGCGTGAGACTATAGAGTGCTCGCGTTTCGCTAACGTAGCGTCGCTGTGCCCAGCGTGCGCGCGCGTCAACGCTACATTGGAGTATATTGGGGCTTTCATGATGCGCTCGTGGCCATTTCGCTAGCTCCACATATACCAAATCAGGTGTTACGTGACGTCAATGGATGATAAAATATATGACTGGTGCAAACATGATAATCCTGACACGCGTTTCATGTAAGAACATGACAACATACCACGCTCTTAGCGTGCTCGCGCCATTTCGCTGGCTCCACATATACTAAATTTGGTATCACGTGGCGTGGATAAATGACGAAGCTAAACGACACATCCAAACATGATAATTATGACACAGAAGTCACGTACGGCATCATTTCCCTTCACGTCGTAACGTTGTGCTGATTTTAAAGTGTCATTTCAACATTTCTCATTCGTGTTTCGCATGTCGATTCCCACTGCACGTGGGATCTGCCAATATTGTCCTTTGTATTTCGCGAGCATTCGTAGTTAGCAGAAAAACACGAATAACTAAGTTCAAAACTCTCTAATCAAATGTTTTTCAAACTGATCTACAGCTTTCTGACTGAAAACTTTGACCCATCTTCATTCCTTCAGAAGTTAGTTAAAAGGGTCTACTTAAACAATTGATCAGAATTCAAAAAATAGTCTGATTCACTCCAGGCAACGGTCTGCAACATGCATTTGGTCGCATCGTAATTGCGCTTGTTGGCATATTTTTAGTATCGGGTTACATATAGCTGGGGCACTCTGTATACCAGCGTCAATTGTGTAAAGCAATGTATACCTCGCATATTACGAGGCGCGAACAATTACGAAATGCACGCTTTCTTTTGGCGTGAGAACTGTCTGTCTTTGGTCCGGTTTTAACGCTCCGATGATCATTGTCAAAGCGAATTTTCACCTATGCCTTACCTCGTTTTATGTACAAGACAGTATGTTTTACCACAACCCAAGAACACACAAAAAAAGGTAAGCGTTAACCATCTCTATGTTTCTTGTTACAATGCGTGCGAATACGAAGTGGTGTTGTTGGAGGGCCTGTAAACTAAAGATTAAGGCAAGAAAGCGTAATGCTTTCATAGTGGTTTCTTTCTTTCCTTCTTTTATTATTTTCAGAACGAATTGCCCGCGAGCTCAAGGATTCAAGGGCTAAGGGCTCTGCGACGGAGCAATCTGCGGATAACTCTGCAGATGAGGACTCTGCAGATGAGGACTCTGCAGATGAGGACGGTACACGTAAGGGCGGTGCACATGAGGACGGTACAGATGAGGAGCCTGCTGATGAAGACTATACTTCGAAAGAAGACGGCTCAGATTCCTCGCTTCAATATTCCTCGCTGGAGGATTCTCTACGCGTGGAACCTGTGCGTAAGGAGTCTTCGCCCGACACTATGCAAGAAGTGGTGAAACCTGGCTCCTCAAACAGTACGTTCAGCTACAGTAAAAAAAATAATATAAAAGTTCCTATATGTCAAAACCAGCGCAATTTTTTTTTGCAGGTAGCTTGCCTTTCATTTATGGTGAGGCCTCGAAAGGAACCTTGCGAATTTATTTGCACGAGATGCAACCCCATCTTGGCTCTTCTTTTGTGCAATTTATTATTTGTATCATGCTGTGCTAAGAATGCGGAAGCTCTGTTTACAGATAAGATCTTTCTCACGTGGGGATAGGTTTTAATGCATGAACACTGCCTCTTTTTTTTAACAAGGAGCTTCACTAGCCCTCGCTCTCTGGAAATTATGTTGAACCACAAGGTCGAATACGGGCATTCGTGTCAAAAGGCATGTTGTAGAAAGTGTGGTCCTGTTTTAAATGTGAGGAACTGTTTTTGTTGATTTTTGTTTATGTGCAAGAGAGTTTGATGTCTGTCGCTCAAGAAGAAGATGTCGGGGCGATCGAGGTAATTTTTTATATGATACGTTCATGCCAAAAATGAAAGGCCATGAGTTTACCTATATTTCCCAAAAGAAGTGACATTTCGATATGTACATTGGGTGCGAACTCTAGAAATTTGCATATTCAGGCATCATTCTTGTTGCAGGCCGTGCCATAAGTATCGCAGATTGTGCCACGGAAAGAATTAGGAGCACTTCATCCTTGCAGAAATGTCACAGCCCAGTTTTATAAGCAGAAAGAGTGCAGCCGCTTCTATACAATTCAGACATTTCCATAGATTGCAATTCGTTGTTACCTCTCGTTGGAGTAATATTTTGTAGCATGAAGTGACAGAAAATTGCTGTTGATTGGAGGCCACCTATAACCCCTATAATTGGTTCTCCAAAACTTGTGATTGTTGATTTCCTGCGACTAGTTGTATGTCTCGATATTCACATTAACATGCGTACTGTACAGAACCTACCACAAATGTGCGATACTCTTTTGAAATGCCCGCCCGTGTACTTCGCTACTCAGGAAACTTCAGCCACTTTTTCGATGGTGGCTAAAATGCTTGGTGCCAGAGTTCATCGATATCGGTGCCCGTTTAAGATCCCCAAGTGGTCCAGATTTTAAATCTTACAACTCCCCCCAAAGCTTTACTCTGTCATTTCCCCCTTATACCCTCTCCCCCGAAAGTTAAGATAGTGTTGAGGAAATGACGAGCCCCCCGAGCCCACAGCGAACCTTTCCACTGACCTTTTTTTATTGAATGACAAAGAGCTTAAGTTCGTGAAACTTTGCTTAAAATCCCCTACTATGACGCGCCTTGTAATCACTGAGGCCAAATAACACGTAAAGTTATATATTTAAATTTAATCTTTCTTGTATCTGCCCCCCCCCCCCCAGATTGTCGGTAAAGAAATTACTGCCCATTGGGCGAGGATGACTGCTGTTGATTCCTACACTGCGACGACATCACGGGAACATAGTTCAGGAAGTGGTTATGCGGTGGAGTCGTCGAACGCATTGTTTTAAAGTTTTCTGTACAGTGTGGCACGCTGTAAAACATCCATGGTGTTCGTTTATACTTTCAATGCATCTTTAGTGCTTCTGTCGCTCTGTTACCTTTAATGCCCTTTTCCAGTTTTCTCGTAGAATCGCTGCAGGGTGATGATTACATTAGAAACACCCCACTACTTTTTTTCTTTCTGTGTTGCGCTTCTGGTATAGCTTATTTTATACCCGAAGTCATGCTACAGGCAGCAAGCCATTGCCGTATGTCCGTGCACAAGGAGAACTCAGACGCGCCCATGTTACCCCATACGCTTCCGAGCTGGGCACGAACAAATAAAAAAACATGAACGAGCAGTGTTGTTTCTGTAGTGTTATAGATTCTTCTGCCTTAATACTCACGTTCTGGAATGATTTATGCAGACCGCAAGCAGTCGAGAAGGGCACGTGCCACGAAAAAACCTGGACCGACTCCAGTCGCCAACAAAGATTCGCAGCCTGGTTCTTCGAGAGGTATGGTGGAACATACATGCGTTTAAAACTCGCCACGTGCTTATCGGACCTTTCATTAGCAAAGCGCCTAGCACACTATCGTCGTAGCACCATTTCTTGTCCGTCCTGTTGTAGAGGAACACAGATATTACGGGTGTCACGCAATTCTCGCGTGTGGTCACCACGTGTTGAAATATAATCACGAAAGAAAAACTCTGAATTTCAGAATCCCACACATTCATCATTCCGGAGATGGGTACCGATGTGTTGTTCGTAGTCTTAAGGCCCAAAACTACCTTTCAAGAGAAAACTTTTGCTGACATGTCATTCAAGCAGCACACTCCCCCTCCCTCTTCCCCCACTTTCCTACATTTATGTACATGCTGGCAAGAATAAGTGAGAGAGGGCTGTTTGTTAAGAAGTTAAACTAACAGCGTCATTTGAAAGGCGGTCATTTCTATATTTTTTGATGTACCACACGAAACCACAGGCGTACAACACAGCCACACATCACAGGTGGGATGACAGGAGAACCCAGGTATATAGTGGTCTGATAGCTCGATGGTAATTTCAAGAAAAGAACTCATGTATTCGGAATGCCCTAATAGGATATAATTAGTACATTTTCTTAGAGTTGATGATGGCCTGCTAGCGCACTTCTCCATGCATTGAAAACAAAAAAAAGCTTCGATGATATCACGATGAACTTTATCGTTCCATTTACTGAAAAACTGCTTTCGCTGAAAACTATTTGACCAAGAACCAGCTCAACCAAACAAAATATCTGCTAGATGACCTTCCGTATCAACGAAAAGAAAAAGAACAGCCCTATGTGGGCAGTATCAATACTTACGGTTGGCCAAAGACATTATCATCCCTACTCCCCCCCCCCCCCCCCCCCCCCTGTTTCTCCTCTTTTGAATGTATTCATGTTCAAGAAAAAGTTTGGGATTCCGTGGCACTCTGGAAAAGTGACTTAGGGTCACCGAGGCCACAACATTTGAGAATCACTGATCTAAGAAGTGACCAAGATTTGGCGTCATTTGTACGCAGCAACACCATTTCGCGAAAAAAAAAACAAATTTTATATGAAACAAAAATCTCTTTAAAGTTCACTCCCGGTACCATACAGTAGATTAAACACAAATTCGATGTTTTCTCTAATCTTTCTCACAATCTTACCGGATATTTTCATCGTGCCCACTGCAAATAAGTTGTTTAATAAATTTACGATGACAGCCCCATCATAACGCAAAAGCAGAGCTAAAGCTTAATGTGGGGTAAGATTTCGTTTGACCAAAAAATTCTATTTTGAAGCGTTTCAATCATCTTTTACTGCAACTATCTTTCAAAAAAAAATTTATCACACTAGGGTGCTCACGGTTTCAAAGCTAATTTTAGGTCTATTTTTTTTTTCGACTCATTGGCAGGAAATGGTGTGCACGTTAAAGTGACCTGGGCGGTTTTTTTTTTTCTAAGCATAAAAACATAAATTTAGTTTTTTTTCTTTATGCGCTCTTAATTTCACTTACTCTTCTGTACAAAATTAATACGCCTCGCCACGGTGGTCTATGATTCATATGTGGGGTTTAACCCACATATGAATCACCTTTCTTTTTTTTTTGCTTTTGCCTGAAATAAACTTCAACTTCAACGTCCCCAAACCACCATATGATCATGAGAGACGCCGTAGTGGAGGGCTCCGGAAATTTCGACCACCTGGGGTTCTTTAACGTGCACTCAGATCTGAGCACACGGGCCTACAACATTTCCGCCTCCATCGGAAATGCAGCCGCCACAGCCGGGATTCGATCCCGCGACCTGCGGGTCATCAGCCGAGTACCTTAGCCACTAAACCACCGCGGCGGGGCAATTTTTGCCTCGAAGATCCCTAAGAAAGACTATCGTCTTTAATACATGCAGCGGGTCCCGCCACGGTGGTCTAGTGGCTAAGGTACTCGGCTGCTGACCCGCAGGTCACGGGATCAAGTCCCAGCGTCAGCGGCTGCATTTTCGATGGAGGCGAAATTGCTGCAAGCCCGTGTTCTCAGATTTGGGTGCACTGTAAAGAGCCCCAGCTGGAAGTCGAAATTTTCGGAGCTTTTCACTACGGAGTCTCTCATAATCATATTCTGGTTTTGGGACGTTGAACCCCGTATATCAATCAATCAATCAATGTACAATTTTACCTCTCATTTTTGTGCAAAACTTACTCGCAAGATGGGTATTTCTTGAGATTGACTCTGCGAATTCAATTAGGAAAATTCTGGCTTAGGTATATTGTAAATATGGACTCCCGAAATTCATGTGGCCGCACTGTGTGGAAAAAGCCGCAAAAGAATTTGACACCCATTGTAAGAGGATATTTATTTCGCTTTCATTCTGCCGAAAAATGAGCACTTTAACGTACAGGTCACATTAACGTGGGCTATGAACCATACATTCGATATTCTGATTCAAGGCCACAGTCGAGTGTGCGTATTCCACACACATTCGCGGAACCATGCAGATGGTTCACGAGGTGTGTAGCCTCTACGTAAAATACAGTCATTAGCTCATTTGGTTTGCTGTGCTTGCTGCAGACAGTAAACCCTGGACTGGGCATGATGACCAGCCTGCTGGGAGTGCGGAAAACAAGGTTGACGCGACAGCGGCGCGGCGGAAGAGAGTCTCCACCAGGTCGCCAATTCTCAAACTGGAGCACAGGCCAAAAAAAGGTACCAAAGTAACGGCACGGTGCTAGATGGTCGTAAAGAGAAACGCTGCCTAAAGGGTCGCGTTCTGGTACCTTCATAAGCATGTGGAATAGCTGATTGCTCAGTGGTTTACCGCAAGGCCCTTAAAGTTGAGCTTTTCATGTGAACTTTTACAGGTTATGCTTAACAGGGGCCCTGCAAAACTTTTTTACCATGGTCGACAAACGCTCCTGAGTGGTAGTCAAGACTCTCAAGAAATGCGAGCCACATTGTCGCAGCACGCGGCCAGTAATTCACAGTTCTAAAAGAGGGCTAGACACTGTATGCTCTTCTCTTTACAAGTGATACACCAGCCGTGGGAGGTGACCACGGGCCAACTTGTGCTCTTGCAGTCTTTCTGAAGGTTAGCCACGTGTTCCAAAAAGATTGCTCATGATTGAGAATCACATGTGACAAAGCTTCTTCCCCGTGTGCAATTCGTCCCTGCTTAGCTTTTAACGCGTTCGGCGGGATGATCGAGAGAACACAGAAAGCTTTTACAGCATGCCAAAAATCTGACTCTGCTTTTATTTGATTGATTCAAAAATTATTGTGGTGGTCCGCTCGGAAAGAAATGAAGTCCTTTAGCGAAGCTATTCGATGGTGACATGGGAAAGTGGGCAGGTCTTCTTTAGGGTGAGACTTGGGAAGACACTTTGAAACGTCCTCCTCTGAGTTTTGAGTGAATGATGAAGTTGCGAAATATAGCTGTTCTAGAAAAGTACGTGGGTTCAAACCACATGCATTGGAACTTCGCTATACCTTTTTTTTTTTTCGGTGGCAGAGGAGCATATCGTACTATAGCGTATACATGCAGCGTCAGACTGTTGTTGCCTTAGGTATGTCTACTCACACATTAAAAAAGTAGAGCAAAAACAAATTGTGCATGTTGCTTAGAATTCCATTTTCTTCAACTACAGGTGTGCCAAGTGAAAAGCCTGAAGACGGAGACATCAAGGAGCCTGACGAAGTTGATCCCAAGGTAAAGAGTGCATATACAGCAACCGCATTAGGGAACGTAGTATGCATACTATAGTTGGTTATAAAAAAAGAAAAAAATCTTGTCACTAACGTCTTGTTTAATGCCCACTAATGATTCGAAGCACTTTGCTAGCAGTGTGGCAGCTTGGGCTAGTTGGTATGGCATGACGATAGTTATAGCGCGAGAACATAACGACGACACAGAGACAAGAGGGGCACGAAAGACACTGTCATTGTCGAGGCCGCGCAGATGGCACGCGAACAGGTGCCTTGTATTAGCAGGCCCTCCGTGGCTCTGTCCGAGAAGGAACTCAGGTTCCTCGAAGGTTTCGGTCCGCGCAAGTAGTTGTATTATCTTTACTTTTCTGTTTCGTTTACCTTTCTGTTTCGTTTTCTTATAAATTTTTCTTTGCCGTTTTTCTGTGCTTTTGTTTTTCGTCTGTTTTTTTCTCTTACTCATGTTCTGCTCTTTGTGTCAGTCAGTCAGTCAAGAACTTTAATATATGGTCCTGAGGAGTTTAAGCCACCAGGGTGCCCACGTGGGACATCCTAGCAGCCGCTACCGTAGGCGACGCCCGAGTCGGGGCGGGAACGTGGTGGCGTTCCGCCAGTTCTTGGGCCCTCTGGACTGCCTTAAGTTGGTTTCGGAGATTGGGGCTCCTGAGTGCCTCCTCCCAGTCGGACTCACTGGTGAGAGGTCCCTGAGGTAACGCGGGACATTGCCAGAGCATGTGCGCGAGTGAACAGTACACTTCTGTGCAATCTGGGCACTGTGAATTTATGTCTGAGTTATAATGGCTGAGTCGGCCCCGTGATGGGTACGATCTCGTTTGTAACATTCTAAAGGCTACTTCTTGCGCGCGTTCTAGTTTTGAATGGGGTAAAGGGTATCGGCTTCTGTTGTGTCGGTAGTGGGAGGTAATTTCATGGAAGGTGAGTAGTGGGTCATTAAACTGCACGTCTGGGCCCAGCTCTTCGGTGGCTGATTGATCGTCACGGCGGGTCAGTTCTCGTGCTCGATCATGAGCCATTTCGTTGAGGTTGGGTTGTTGTGGGTGAACGTCTTTGCCCATGTGGGCAGGGAACCAAGAGAGGTAGTGCGAGCTCTTTGTGCCATATGGTTTTTATCACATGGTTACTGTCTCCTCTATATATTTTCGCGCTGCGCAATAAACTCAGTTGGAAGTTAGCGCTCGTGTCTTTTGTGTCCCTCTTGTCTCTGAGTCGTCGTTTTGTTCTCGCGCTATAACAATCGTCATTCTGCTAGCGTCACACACTTGTATTATGGAGAGCTCATTTCCAGCGGCAAAAAAAAAATTGGAATTGTTGAGAGTATACTAACAAGTTAAGCTGTACTAAAGGATGTATGTTAGCTCAAAGAAACAAAGGTGCAACGCTTCAGAAAAATTGGCAGATCCCACGTACAGTGGGAATCGATGATATGCGAAGCACGAATGAGAAATGTTGATATGTCACTTTAAAATCAGCACAACGTTACGAGGTGGAGGTAAACGATGCCGTACATAAATTCTGTGTCATGATTATCATGTTTCGAAGCGTCGTTTGCCTTCATCTATTGACGTCACGTGATACCAAATTTATTATATGCGGAGCTAGCGAACCGGCTGTGAGCACGCTACCAGTGTGGTATGTTGTCATGGTCTTACATGACACGTGTGTCAGGACCATCATGCTTTCACCGATCGTATATTTCGTCATCCATGGACATCACGTAACACGAATTTTGGTATATGTCGAACTAGCAAAACGGCCGCGAGTGCATCATGAAGGGCCCAATACACTCCAATGTAGCGTTGACGCGCGCGCACGCTGGGCACAGCGACGCTACGTTAGCAAAACGCGAGCACTCTATATAGTCTGACCCCAGGCTCGACCAGCGTCCGTCGGCGTGGCTCTGCGGCAACCGGCACGAAATGCGACATGCTGCATTTCGCGCCGATGCTTTACCCAGACAACACTGCGTCTCTCTATTTTCGTGAAGGATGGACCCCGGACGCGCTGAAACGCGCGTGCGTCAAAGCAACGCATGCGCGGCACGCTCCTGCGAGTATATGGCAGGACCGGCGCCTGGCGAGGGCCGGTCCTGCCATCAGCGCCGGCGCTCATGAACGCCGGCGAGTACGCGCACCGCGTCACGTCGAAATGTATTGGCGCCTTGACTGTGGCACGTAGTCATGTTCTCACATGACACGCATCTTATGATTATCATGCTTGCACCAGGCACAGTCACATACCTTCGTCATTCATTGGAGTCCCGTAACACAAATTTGACATATGTAAAGCTAGTGAAACGGCCGTAGGCACATCATCAGTTTGGCATGTAGTCATGTTGTCACATGGCACGCATGTCGTGATTATCCTATTTGGATGTATTATTTGCCTATGTCGTCCGTTCGCATCGTGTATTATCAAGTTTGTCAAATGTGAAGCTAGAGAAACGGTCGCAAGCGCGTCATGAGCGTAGCGTCTAGTCACGTTCTTACATGACACGCATCTCATGTTTATCATGTTTGGACCATTATCATACCTTCGTCATTCATTCACGTCCTGTGATACCAAATTTGGTATTAGTGAATAGCGAAACGGCCGCCAGCGCATCATGAGTGTGGCATGTAGTCATGTTGTTACATGACAGGCATATCATGATTATCATGTTTGCACTAGTCACATGTCTTCGTCATCCATTCACGTACTGTAATACCAAACTTGGCATATGTGACGCTAGCGAAACGGCCGAGAGCACATCATGAACGTGGCTTGTACTCATGTTGTTACATGACTCGCATGTCATGATTTTCTTGTTACGGTCTGTCGCTTGTGTTTGCCATGCAATCATGCAATGCCATGCCACTTTTGAAACATGTCATTTGAACGAAACCACCGCAAGAGCTGCAGGTCCATGAAATGTAAATCATGACATTCATGACGTACATGTCATTATTTTCATGTTATGACTAGTCAGATATGTTCTTCACTGTCATGTTATGCCATATCATGTTTGGTATCATTACCATTATCAAAACGGCCAGGAGAGCTAAATGTCGTAGACGGCTAGATTGATTGATTTATTTATTTATTTATTTATTTTATTTATTTATTTATTTATTTATTTATTTATTTATTTATTTATTTATTTATTTATTTATTTATTTATTTATTTATTTATTTATTTATAGACGGACTGACGGATGGATGGATGGATACGCTCAAATTCACTGAAGTTCGCTAAGAAATGCGCATTTAATAATAAGTTGGGAGCTATACTGCTCACAGCTCCTCTGCCGGAGGCTTTGTTTCTTGTTCGCGCTTAACTGTATCCTTTAAAAGAGCACTGACGCAAACATTTTACGTCTTGTTCTCGAGGTTGTGGTGCGTAACTGTGACGATCAGTTTATCACGTCTGGAAACTTCGCACACTCGGGCACACAACAAATTTTGATTTGGAGGCGACCTTATAGAACCTAATGGCCGCTTCCGTATCGGTGAACACCGAGACAGAGTCAACCCAAAGGTATTTCTGGGTAAATGGAAAGTGATGAGCACGGAGAACAGCACCTGGTCGAATAGCAGCTGGTCGACAATTCTTTTCAAGAGAGGCTCCCTGGTGTAGCCATAATTCAGTCTGGATGATTGTAAACATGAGCGACGCTCCCAAAAAATGCACTACCGAAACAAAGACACCAGCGTTCGCCCTTCTGCGCAAGTCTGCAAAAGAGCGTGCCCTATCCCAGGTTTGGAAGGAGGGAGCGCTCGCAACGAACATGACAGCCAACTCAAGCTCGTAATCCGGGTGGTTGATGGTTGGCTACGTTGTAACGAATTCGGTGCTGGTGTCCTGAGGTCAGCCGCTTCGCGTGCCATGGGGCAAAATGCACTTTAAGATTGCATTTTGAAATATCTTCGAGGAAGTTACTTTTTAAGATTGTTTTTTTAGGTTATCCGTTTTGTTTCCGAAGAAATCTGTTCCAAAAGCGGCCCAGCTTCAGAATTTTGTCGTTCCGGCCCGGTCACGGCGGACATATTTCGATGGAGGAGAAATGACAGAGGCTCGTGTAACATGCGATGTCACAGAGCACGTTCAAGAAAATCAGATGGTCAACGTTTCGGGAGCTTCCACTACATTTCTCATTACTATATCATACTTTTGTGACTTGAACACCAGATATTGTTACTAATAATAATAGTAGTAGTAGTAGTAGTAGTAGTAGTAGTAGTAGTAGTAGTAGTAGTAGTTTTTCAGTAGCCTAGTCATTTAAGGTGAACAGCCTGACCAGCGAATTGTTCTACTTAACGCTGATGCACACTGGCGACTAGCAGTGGTCGCGCGCCCATTTGCGACTGGTCGCAAACGGTCGCAAAGCGACTGCTTTGGCTAGTCGCTTCCTGACCGATTTTTCAGTCGCGTGACTGCAGTCGCATAGCTGCGGGAAGCAATCAGTGATGCTCAATTTTTGTTTGTTTTTTTTTTGTTTTTTTTTTCAACGCTGTGCGAGAACAAACGAAAACAATAAATGCGGTGCGCTCGGTCCGCTCCGTTCACTGAGCTGGCGGCGATCAGCTGATCGGCGCCGGTCTTCAGAGTTCTCGCTGATAACGAGGTCTGGACGTGACTCTCCAGTTTTGCGACTTCCGGTCGCTCGCATGCAGCCTCTGCCGGTGTGAACATCAGTCGCTTTTTGGTCGCCAGTCGCAAATGGTCACGCGACCGCTGCTAGTCGCCGGTGTGCACCACCCTTTAGACACGTCTCCACTTGATGCGTATATTCAAAACCGTAGGAATACGTATTGAGCTGGCAATTAGGTCAGGCTTCAAACTATTGGGAGTGTCACTGAAGGCGTCAATATCTCTGAAAGCCCAGTCCCCCCTTTCCCTTAAAAACAAAAAAGGTTAACGAAAACCAGGAACGCAATTTAGCAAATAAAGTAAAATTTAATTTGTTTTATTTAATTTTGTCTGTTTTTTGTTTTTTGTTGGTTTTTATGTGTTGTGTTTGTGTGTATGTTTGTGCTCATAAGGTATGGCATTACGGTACTTTAATTACGTAATAGTAATTAAAGTTAGTACTATATATATATATATATATATATATATATATATATATATATATATATATATATATATATATATATATATATATATATATATATATGGGAGTGTACACCTAAGGTCTCGTATTTCCTTGTTTTGACACATTATTAATGAGATCTAATAGACAATACTGCCAAGGGAAAGTATAGGGCAAGTTACTTCGAACTACTTGGACCATGGCCTAAGATGTATCTACAGAAAAAGGCAATAATCTTCGTGGCGGACTTTTTAGTGGAGACCGGACTGGACAAGACAGCCAGAGATGGATATATATAAAATGTGTATATTGACAGTAGAAAAGAAGTGTGCGTGTCAACATTTTATAACTGTGTGAACTGCTCTAAGAAAACTGTGTATTGGCATGACATTTGAACTGGTTTCAGTGTGATGTTTTTTTTTTATTTTTTTTTGGTATTGTTGATTTTTCGGCATTGTTCTGTATTATTCTTTTTTTCTCGATGCAGAACTTGTGATATGGAGTAGCCGAAGCAAGATGCACCTCCAGCTCTCCACAGCAAAACAGTTAAAACATAACGGAACAGAACAGAATATCAATGCGCTAGAATACCAAGGCGAAAGCCCTGGGTACCTTATCAAAGTTGAAACTGTACTAACATCGGCGTCGGCAGGAGTAATAGAAAAAATAATAACCTGATGAAGGAGCCACATAGCGCCATCACAGCGTTCCTGATCACGGGACTTAGTGACGTCCTCATGAACCTGTTATAACGTCATACAACGTGACGCCCCCTCATGGTGCCAATACGGGACGTCCCTTGGTCCGCTAATCTCGGAGGCAGTGTAATATTAGTTAGGGTAGAAAAAGCTTGCCATGTCTCTAATCTCCGAGGCAGTGCACAACCACCGGAGAACAGGAAACGTTTAGAGGGGCAGTGACGCTGGGATTAATACTGTTAGAAGCTTTCTCCTACCAGTAGTTTCAGACGAAGGCTTGATGAATAACGTGAGTTTTCTCACTCGTTAAAGTGCTTCCCAGATTGACTTCAGGCGTACTTGTGCCGTGAAAGCCTTGATCTGTGCTTGAAACGTGCTTTGTTGAATCAATTTCTATTTTTTCTTCTCAGGCTGTGTACCAAGATGCATTGAAGGAAGTAGAAGGCTTAGAGTCAATTATAAACAAACTTAACAGCGGCAAGATATATATTGGGAGGAGCCATGAAATTGAAGTTCGCAAGTTGTGCTTAGCCCTTCACGAGTTCTGGTAAGTTTTATTGTATTCTTAAGTTGACTTATTTGGTCGTATTTTAATATAGGACAACCCGTCAGGGCACATTAAAACAATCAACTTGCGCAACAACTCTAAGGACATACGATTACACGCAAGTCATATCACCTTTATAAAAATTGTCACCAATATTTTACATACTAAAAATAAACTTATGGATTCCATACAGCCCTATAGTATCTTATAACCTTCAAGAATGTGAGGATAAAATGCCTGTTGCAGGAAGTTACTTCGAGGATGAATTCGTGAAGTGACTTCTTCATCGGTATGTCTTTACTGCGGTGGGGTAGGCGCTTATAATGTCAAGTCCTATTTGAATCAACAGGGCGCTGTACACAGCTACGGGAGCATGCGCGTGCAGAATTAGCTGCTATAAAACATCGTTGCCGCGATACGCAGGTTTCGGAAAAAATTGGCGGGGCTTAAACGGCCACGAGTACTCAAACTTCACAGAAGGAGCTACTCAGAACAAAAACTCTACGGCCCGTATTCAAAAACCGACCTTGGCCTTACCTCACGTTTTTCTCAGCTTCCTATACTGACTACATGCGTTATAAAGACACAAAAATGGTAAAAAGGCGAAAGGTAAGAACAAGACTGGTTCATGTAGACTAGTCCAATTTGTTTATCATGTGCAATAAAGGTTTAAAACCAACAAGGAGAACTCGAGGAAAGTATCTACTGATGCTCGTCGCTGAGACATGGCTCGTTTAGTGTGAGTAGGTGAAACGGTACGAGTACTCTGCTCGGATTGCTTTCGGAGAACACAGCGACGCCGGAGCTCTATATGCACTGCACGCTAAGTCTGGTTAACCCATTTTAAGGCACTACGTATCAGTGTATATTTGCGCTATTGAGTATGATACGCAATAATTTATGGCTTTATATGCAATCAGTTCAACATCGTGTATGTGGGGGGGGGGGGGGGGGGGGTAACATTCGCACTGACTTGAAGACATTTGCGGTATTTTTTTTCTTTTCATGTATGTAATGCGCTTGTTCAATTTTGCAACAGTATTTACCCAGACTTGTTTGCTCCTACTTGTACACCATCTATAAGGGGATTGTACTTTCCTCAAGCGAACTAGTTTGCTTTTTCGCCCAAGCTTACCCACATCTTCGCGATGTAAATAAACTTTGATTTGATTTGATCGTAATGAGATGTTCATGGTACTTTAACTATAAACTACTGCCTGTCACGGGTTTTTTCTTGTATTGACGGGCGCTGTTCTTCCAGTTCCAGAAAAGCCAGAAATCCGGACGTTCGAAAGCGCATGCTGGATGCTGTGCGGCACGAACTCTCCATTTCGTGTCCGCTCTTTGTGTGGGAAGAGGTGGAATTCTCAGCTCCGGTAGAGCAACCTCTTCAGGTGATTTCTGGCTATGGTATAGTAGTGAAGTACTGTGGGCTGCCTTATATGAACAGAAAGTTGAGCCCGCTATCTCATCGGTTCGTACCCACGACTTCAATCTGGCGGCGTATTACGATCATCTCGACAAACATTTGCCTGCGAGTGGAAATACAGTACACAGTACAACATTCTACACCCTTAAAAGGTTTTTACCATGTAACTTGTGTGCTTGCACTATTAGAAAAGGGCATTTTCGCATATGAACACAAACATATCACGCTGGCTTGACAAAGGTCCTAAACACCATTTTGACTGAAAAGCTCGGAAATATATAGGTCGAGAGCCTGAGAACATTCAGCTGCGTCAGGACTGAGTGATTGAATAACGCACATACATGCCCTACACACACACAAGCATAATATAGTTAAGCAACAAGGGAACAGAGCGTCGGCGCTGTAGCTTCATAAACCTATCATGTCACATGTATAGCCATAATACAACAGCTGCTTAGTACCGGTGGAGATATTCCACAATCAGACGAGAAGCATTCGTGGAACAAGCGTAAACGTATGGTCGGCTTGTGGATAGCCTCAAAACAAACATAGAGAGAGAGAGAGAAAGGAAAGGCCGGGAAAAACATAAATGTTACGAGTTCTAATGAGCTGGGGACATTGATTTCTAATGGGCCTTTGTTTTGTTTCATAAACGCACAAGACCACTAGCTCTCGAAAGGTAGGCAAAAAAAAACTAACCTTTATGTAAACGAACAGCTGATTTACACTGAGGTTTATGTTTACACTGAGGCATTTACACTGAGGCATATGTTCACACTGAGGTTTTTGCGAATTCACTGCTACCACCGATGTCCGTAACCACATTCGCGCTATAAAGGAAAATGATGACCAGGGCCAGTCATTTTCCACA
The DNA here is from genome assembly GCF_013339725.1 of Rhipicephalus microplus. NCBI lineage: Eukaryota > Metazoa > Arthropoda > Arachnida > Ixodida > Ixodidae > Rhipicephalus > Rhipicephalus microplus. The sequence continues at coordinate 116,396,271 of NC_051171.1, read as the reverse complement.
CGGTTGTGGAGGAAAGGGTATGACAATGTACGCGACAGGATTTTCACGTTACTCATGTCATGATGAGACAATCATATTCGTCAAACCAACTTCCTTAAATATTTTGGTGTACATCAAGTTAAGGAGGCGATTTCAAGAGCACGCAGACGTGCGCGTCTAGATAAGGTATAGGTAGATGCGTGCATAGAAACGCTCAAAACGCCTTTGCTCCCCTAAAAAAACGCGTCGCATTCAATACGTATAGCTGTCAGTTGACGCAAATTTACACCCCACTGAAATCCATTAGTCTCAACACGCTGCCTGTAAAAAGTGTGTCGGCCATGAGGGATGCTGGAAAAATTGGACAGATCCCACGTACAGTGGAAAACGATCATATGCGAGGCACGAATGGGCGAGGTTGATATGTCACTTCAAAATCATCACAATTTCACTAGGCATACCGACGTAGTGCACAGTAAACACAAGTTGAAACTATAAGCGCACTCGCGTACATAGATAAGATGCAAGTATATTGTTTATATTCGCGTAGCGATCGCTCCACTAGCGTTTGCAGCACCACCACTGGCAGTAGGTGGAACGTACATCACTTCCATTTCATAATTATCATTTCTGCGCCTGGAAATTGTGTCCGTCGTCCTTTCACGTCACGTAATACCAAATTTGGTATATCTGAAGCTAGTGAAACGGCCGTGAGTGTGCTACGAGCGTGGCATGCAATAATGTTTTACCTGACAGGCATATCACGATTAGTATGGTTCGACGTGTCATTTACCTTCTTCGCCCATTCACATCAGGTAATACACAATTTAGTATATGTGAAGCTATAGCGAAACGGCCTCGAGTATGAGCGTGGTATGTAGTCATGTTCTTATGTGACACGCATGCCATGATTGTCATGTTTGGACGTGTCATATACCTTCGTCATCCGTTCACGTCACGTAACACCAAATTTGGTATATGTGAAGCTAGTGAAACAGTCGCCAGCGCATCATGAGCGTGGCATGTAGTCGTGTACTTATGACAAGCGTGTCATGATTATCATGTTTTCACCAGTCATATATTTGCGTCATCCATTCACGTCACGTAACACCAAATTTGGTCTATGTCAAGATGGCGAAACGACCGCGAGCGTGGCGTATGGTCATCACTTACATGAGATGCATGTCACGATTTCCACGTTAGGGCCTGTCACTCATGTTTGCTAAGCAAGCATGTCATGCCATGTCAGCTTTTCAATGTCATGTGAACAAAACCACCACAACAGCAGAACGATCATGACATGTAAATTGTGACATTCATGACATACATGTTATGATTTTTATGTTATGATTATCCACTTATGCTCGTCATACATTGATGTTATGCAATAGCAATTTTGGTATGATCCCATTATCAAAATGGTCAGCAGAGTTAAAAGTTGTAGGCAGCTAGACAGACCGACAGAAAGACACGGTTGAAGTCGCTGAAGTTCGCTGAGAAATGCTTCGCATTCAATTTTTTTTTTAACAACTGTGCAGATGTTTACATGCTCGTTCGGGAAATGGGACAAATGTGAGACTCGAATGAAGTTCATTCAAATAACAAACTACGGCCTCTTCATACATACCAGTGGACACTCTTTAGGAACGCACACACACACACGGGGGCGCTTGACTACTTCAAGTAACACGTTTCTTGAGACGATTACACTTGTCTGCTCGGTGACGTTCATCTGGGCACATCTTGCTGTTTGGATGCTTCAAGAACACTGGCTGGCATATCTTGAGAAGACTATGCTTGATACTAACCAATAAATGTAATCAAGTAATCTTCAATTTGTTTCAGGACACTGGCAAAAAAACCCCAAAGAAGCAAAGTGAAAGAAAGAAAAAAACCAAACAAGGGACCTCGGCTAAAAAAGTCATCTGCCTATGCAATGCTCAAGGTTTGTAAGCATGCTCGGGAACGAGGGACAAAGAACAAGGGGAAAAAAGCGGAATTGCTTACACAAATTTCTTATTTCGTCGCAGGCGAATATACGTGCGATATGCTGACAACTTCAGGTGGGGTCAGGCAAATGACAGGCCATCAGGAGAAAAGCCGTACTTTACAAATCATATTGCACTTTTACTAATGCGGCAGCCATATATATTGTTACGGGAAGGAGACTGACTCAGAGGGGTAGTCACCGATCACCGATGTATTTACAGCCGGTTAGGCGAGCAGCGCCAGCCACACCGATTAGCTCGTGCCAGTCTATCTGCTTCGTCTTCTTCAGCTCCATGCACTGGCACGTAGCATGACCCCCGGCGGCGGAGGCACCGTCCCGGTGCTTTAAAGGTTATTTGACGCATTATTGTAGGGCTTGATCCGTGAGACGTGTACGATATCACTGGGTTGCATAGTAGATGATGTACAGATGGGGCGGATCTCGTAGGTGACAGGTGTTACTTGACGCAATATACGGTAGGGTCCCGTGTAATGAGAAAAGTTTTTCGGATAGGCCCAGCCGACGATGAGGGGACCAGAGTAAAACGAGGGTACCGGGAGCGAAATGTACGTCTCTATGTTCCGCATCGTACCGACGGCATTGGTTGGTTTGCGACGCCATCAGCCGAGCGCGAGCGAGCTGACGGGCATGATCGGCTTGCGCAATCGCGTCGCGTGCATACTCGCTGGTGGACGAAATGTGAGCTGAGATGACTGTGTCCAGTGGTAAAGTCGGCTCTCTTACGTACAATAAGTAGAACGGCGAAAAGCCCGCTGTGTCGTGACGGGATAAATTATACGTGAAAGTTGCGTAAGGTAAGGCAAGGTCCCAGTCTCGGTGGTCGGGCGACACGTACATAGCGAGCATATTTGTTAAAATGTGGTTAAATCGTTCCGCGAGGCCGTTTGTTTGAGGGTGGTAAGCGGTTGTCAGAGTGTGTTGCGTGGAACAAGAACGCAGAATGTCGGCAATGACTTGGGATAGAAATGTACGGCCACGGCCTGTGAGAAGCTGTCTCGGAGCACCGTGAATCAATATAACGTCCCGTAACAAGAAGTCAGTGACGTCGGTTGCACAGCTGGTCGGTAGAGCTCGCGTAACAGCGTAGCGTGTAGCGTAGTCTGTGATAACGGCTATCCATTTGTTTCCCAATGTTGACGTGGGAAAAGGACCAAGCAGGTCTAACCCAACACGGTAAAATGGTTCCGCGGGTATGTCGATTGGTTGAAGATGGCCAGCGGGTAGCCGCAACGGTGTTTTACAACGTTGGCATAGGTCACACGTGGCAATGTATCGGCGTACCGAACGAGCAAGGCCTGGCCAGAAAAAACGGCGCCGGACGCGCTCGTACGTGCGGGATACGCCAAGGTGTGCAGCCATGGGAGCGTCGTGAAGTTCGGTGAGAACACAGCGGCGCGAATGCTTAGGCACAACAATGAGAAGGTCGGGCCCGTCTAGTCGGAAATTGCGACGGTATAGCACACCCTTTTGTACGACAAAGTAGCGGACGGAAGCATCATTTGTGGAGGATTCCATACGGCTGATGATGTCAAGCAGCTCTGGATCACGCTTCTGTTCTTCCCCAATATTAAGGAAGTCACACTGACAACATAGAGTTCTCCGTGGGCTCGTCAGTGTCCTCAGGATCGTCGACAGGGTACCAGGAGAGGCAATCGGCATCACGGTGTAGGTGTCCAGATTTGTAGACCACCGAATAGGAAAACTCTTGCAGGCGCAAAGCCCAGCGACCAAGGCGGCCTGATGGATCTTTCAGAGAGTTGAGCCAGCAGAGCGCGTGGTGGTCGGTAACTACCGAAAATGGGCGTCCGTATAGATAAGGTCGAAATTTCACGACCGCCCATACAAGAGCCAAGCACTCACGCTCTGTTATCGAATAGTTACGTTCAGGGGCGGATGGGAGGCGGCTGGCATATGCAATAACGCAATCATGACCATGTTGTTTCTGAGCCAGCACTGCACCAATGCCATGCCCACTTGCATCTGTACGGATTTCCGTAGGGGCAGCCGGGTTGAAGTGTGCCAGAATCGGAGGGGTAGTGAGAAGAGCGACGAGAGTCGAGAACGCAAAAGCCTCTTCGAAGCCCCATGAAAACGGGACTTCTTTCTTGAGGAGCTGCGTAAGCGGCCTGGCTATGTGCGCAAAATTTTTCACGAAGCGTCGGAAGTAGGAGCATAGTCCGATAAAGCTGCGTACATACTTCACAGATCGTGGTACAGGAAAGTTTTTGACGGCACTGATTTTTGCCGGGTCTAGTTCTACACCGTTGGCGTCTACTAAATGGCCAAGCACTGTGATTTGATGGCGTCCAAAGTTGCATTTGGACAAGTTGAGCTGCAGGCCAGCGCGACGGAAGATTCCCAGGATGGCAGAGAGGCGCTCTATGTGAGTTTCAAATGTTGGTGAAAAGACGATGACGTCGTCCAAGTAGTACAAAGAGGTGAACCATTTAAATCCTCTGAGCAGGGAGTCCATCATTAGTTCGAAGGTGGCTGCAGCGTTACAAAGGCCGAAAGGCATGACCTTGAACTGATATAGGCCATCGGGGATGATGAATGCCGTTTCTTCACGGTCCATTTCATCCATCTCTATCTGCCAGTAGCCGGAACGAAGGTCTATGGAGGAAAAATAGTGGGACCCATAGAGGCAATCAAGCGCATCGTCTATTCGTGGTAGAGGGTAGACGTCTTTTTTGGTAATTTTGTTTAGGTGTCGATAATCCACAAAGAAACACCATGCACCGTCTTTCTTGCAGACTAGCACTACAGGAGAAGCCCAAAAACTGCAGGATGGCTCAATGATGTCCTTGCGAGCATTTTGTCGACATCACTTTGGATGATGTGACGCTCGGCCGCCGACACCCGATATGGACGCCTATGAATAGGATGTTCATTACCAGTGTTTATGCGGTGGCTCATACCGGTAACTTTCCGCAACGGACGGCCGCTGATGTCAAAAACGTCGATGTAGGACAGCAGAACCCGGTGGAGCTCATCAGTCTGCTGCGGCGTTAAGTTGGAAGCAATCATCGAAGTAATAGTTCTGTCGGAGCAAGTGGCAGACTGATGTTGAGCGTGGGGGTCAGAAGGGGCGGCCATCGCGAAAACATCTACCGCGATCCCCGTCGTTGTGCGATCCCCGTCCTCGCCACGGAACTCCGAAGTGGACGCTCCCTCACAGCTTACAACATAACCTCTCAAGACTCGGCTACATCCTCTCCGGTCGCTCCCCCTTCTACCCAGCACCTCCACCAAATATGTTACGGGAAGGAGATTGACTCAGAGGGGTAGTCACCGATCACCAATGTATCTACAGCCGGTTAGGCGAACAGCGCCAGCCACACAGATTAGCTCGTGCCAGTCTATCTGCTTCGTCTTCTTCAGCTCCATGCACTGGCACGTAGCAATATTATGGGTCTTTTCCTAGCATCATCACTTTATCGTGCATGTCTTATCGGAGTCAAATGAAAATCAAACATCGGCGCTCATTAACTAATATAGTAGAATGATGTGCGTGATCTCATAGTAAACGTGCCGATAGTTATAGCGCGAGAACAGAACGACAACAAAGAGACAAGGACACGAGCGCTCGTGTCCTTGTCTCTTTGTCGTCGTTCTGTCCTCGCGCTATAACTATCGTCATGTCATACCAACTAGCTCAAACTGCCACACTTCTAAGTAAACGTGCGCCGTGCACGCTGCCAAACCAGGTGGGGGCACATCTGTCAATGATGACGACCAGATGTAGGTCTCTTCTAATGCTCAACACTATTCCGTTTTTATTTGACTATGATACCTATCCCCTCTTCGGCGTTGTCAAAATAATCACGTGCTCCTTTAATTGGCGAACAAGGCCGCTACTGACGACTTTGCAGGAGCACAGAAACTGACACGTGCAATCTTTGCTACTGTCCTACCTACAAAAGGCTCAACGGCTTCCGAACATAAAGGGGCAAAGGGAGGGTGTGCTGCAGCTGTACCCATAGCTCGCCAAAACTTCTCATGCTCACTTAGACACCCTTTTTCAATATATTTGGGGCTTTGTAACAACTAGCTCTAACACTCACAAAAATATCCTTCAACAGGACTCACTCGGACTCCGGTTCACGAAAGCATTTCCAGACTCCTTCAGTACTAGTGAAAGGCTCTGGTTTTATTCACCCGATGTCAGACTCACGGCTTGATCCGATTCTCAGTGAGCCCGAGCGAGCCAACTCAGTCAGTGACTTTACCTACCTATGAATATAGCACTCGTTCTACAGTCGCACCTCGGCGAGTAGCGGTACCGCTGCTCAACGCTGTGAAAGTCGTAAAAGCCTCGGAGTGCGTCTCATCTTGCCAGCAGTCAACTGCGCCTCCACGGAATAAGTTCCTCGGGATAGCTTCCATAGTTTCATGGGCTTCGTAAATGTGAGCATAATGGCAGTTTGAGCTTGTTTCATCTGCAAGAAGGGAGTCACGTCAATGTAAACAAGTGTACTCTAGCCGAAGGAAACACGGTGCCTTTGGTCGCTTTCGTAGGCGTGGTTTATCCCGTCCGTACCATGACAGCTGGTGTTCGCGGTCAGCGAAAAGGATTAGTTTGTGGTGCAAAGGGTGCATCTGGTGCCTTGCTCATTAATTAGCGAGTGTTGAGTGTGATATATAGGCTGGATACAACTGTGGGACTTATTTGATATAGCTGTCTAAAGACATCGCGATTCGAACAGTACCTCAGCCGAAACTGCGAACTTTTCTATTTTTGATGTTTTTTTTCTCCGGTACCACTCCCTTTTTTCCTACTATTCCCCTTATGTAAGACTGTAGACCACGAATTGATCTTTTTTTTTTTAGTTGTCCTGACGTCTCCGGTGTGCCAAAATTGTTGAAGTTTCGCCAGAGTTGTCATTTATTGTTCGTATTTTCATGCCTTTCAGAAACTTTGGTCTGAAATCAACAAAAGCTCTGAATCGGATAAGAATAGAATGAGAGAGCTCCTCGAAAAAACTTATGAGGATCGCCGTGCAGTACCACCTTCTACTTTGCCCGAATTTTTCTTGGATGAATACATTGTAAGTATAAATGAATATTACTACTACACTACTACTAGTAGTATTAATACCAGTACTGCTATACTACTGCTACTTGTACTAATATTACTACTACTACTACCACTACTACTATGTTACTACTACTACTATTTCTACTAAAACACTACTGATGGTGTAGCAAGAAAATGTTTAGGCCGACCCTGATGGCTTTCAATCACTGCAGTGCAGTTGTCAATGGGCAATCCTTGTTCTACGCCAAAGACAAGAGCTTATTTACCGATTCGGTGCGCTCTTTCACTCAATGAAGGAATCTATAAAATCTGTTTTGTATCGCTTCATAGAAAATCTCACAAAATCGGAGGAGAGAGGACGTGGTGCCGCGGTACCAAATTCCAAATGCTGTTCGATCAGCAATACCCACTGCCCGATCACTTCGCGTTTTGGGGTGCCTACTGTATTCTCTTTAAATGTGATCTATGAGTACAAGCAAACCACGAATAATTGTCCCAATGGATTAGTTTTTATTGCCTGCGTGATAAGATTTTAGGCGTGCAACAGTAAAAGATTACTTATCTGCCTGTTTTTTTTCTTCTACAGCTCACCATGGAAGCTGAAATTCGATTTGGCTCGGATATCAGTGCCCTTGAAGAGAAGCTGCGTAAGATGGCAGTGGTGCTCTCGACTGCACTGAATCGAGACTTCACAATAAGGGCCGTCTGCGAATACCTAGACGAAGGCACAAGTCCTTCACTGATCACTGAGGTTTGTTCACAAGTTTTGGACGCTTCTCACCCCTCCGAGCTTTCCAAAAATCACAATCAGCTTGATTGCCCAGTTGTTCATTATTACCTCAACAATTAGCGTAGCTCCAAAATAAACACTTCACAAGTCGAGCATCATCTCACGTGCTTAAAGCTGTATATGCCCCCTTCCCTTTCCCGAGCTACTCACAAAAGCATCTGTTCTTTCTGTGCACTCACCCAAGTACTTTTGTTATTTATCTGACAGATAATTAGCCCTTAACTTAAGCCAACGTACGTTAATATGTCCTGTGTATTCATTATACATCTATGCTTGAATCAGAACTAAGTTTTGTATTGTTAGGTCATGGTAACTAATTTTGGCTGTGTGGCTACATTTTCCATAGAGGCGAAAATGTTTCAGGCTCGTGTATTTTGATTTAGGTGCTCTTTAGAGACCCCCACGCTATCTATGTATTCCGGAGCCCTAAGCTACGATGTTTCCTATAATCATATCGTGGTTTTGGGACGTTAAACCGTAGATACCATTTAATTATTTACATTGCTTGCTATTTTTTTCGCTTTTTAAAGATGGTTTTTGAATATTCGAAACATCGGAGCACTCGACAGGAAGTCCTTCGAATTGAAACGGCAGGTTAACCTGTTGCTTGTGTCAATAAGAAAAGAATCGCACAACAACAGCGTTCCGTGCAGTGTTTAAATATTTCACTAGTGCTCTCATGCCCTACATTTAACCATTTAGCCAACTCTTCTTCCACGCCCTAATACGTTCGGTGGCGTTACGGTGAAACGCTACAACTGCAACAGAATCATCTGCTTCGAAAATGTTGTGAACTTGATCGTCGGCCATGCTGCTCGAGAAGCTCTTCAAACGCATTCGTATTGTCGTTGAAACGCAAAAGCATTCCCATGAAAAAAAAAATGAATTCCGGCAGATGCAGTGCGTTACGCGAACCTTGGGGCATTTGGGGACAGCCCGGTCTTCATCAGTGCACACTGAACCATGAATAGTAAAAAGTGTCGTTTCAAACGAACCCGCTAAGATCTCTCGAGCGGAAAAAAAAAGACTGTTAGATGAATAGGAAGAAAGGCCGTACAAGTACACATGATCTAAATTAGGCGAGACAAGAAAGTACCAACCAGACACGATATAGTCACATTTGGAGCCAGTACATTACCAGACACACCACAAACTTGTGTATAAAGTTACGTGTCAGGCCCGACATTTCGAACCCCCGGTGCTGTTTCAAGTGCCAGCGGTTCGAGCGTGCGTCTCAAAGCTGCTGTGGGCAGCTCACTTGTGCAAAATACGCCGCAACAAGACACTTATCTGATGACTACAAAGTCGAAGTGGAGGCCCGTTGCACCAATTGTGAGGGAGCCCACCCCGCGTATTCAAAATCTTGTCCTTTCCGAAATACGGGAAAAAATTATCGCATTGAAAGTCCAAATGAACAATACTTTCCCGAAGGCTTGGCAAAGCGTATTACGAATCTTCGCACACAAAGAACCATTCGTCGAGAATTACTTTAATGGAGAGCTGGAGAAAAGTTTGCCTGTCATTCACCGGTGTAGTGCATAGGAGGGCAGCACTACAATGGCCTCAGGCAGTCGCTCGTGCCACGCGTAATTGACTGAGGCAACAGTTAACCACCCCTACGGGGAGTAGCTAAGACTGCCTTGTCTCCTGTCATCAACAGGGCCACACCAATAGCCACTTCAATGTCCGGAAGCAGCCAGGCCAACGCCGCAGCTAAAAAGACTGCCTCTGGCCTGGTGGGGTCCAAGGCTCCGTTGGCCCTGACGAACCTTAGTCTACTAAGCACCGCTTGATAGAGCGATTGTCTGGCGCGCCTCGGCAAAGGCGATGGGCACTTCTTGTACACCGGCGTAGGCAGTGTCTAAATAGCGAAGAGAACCTCGCTAACGCCGGCAGTGGCCCCCGCATTTCGATATAAGCAGAATGCTGGGAGCCCATGTATTTATATCTCGGTTCTCGTTAAGGTTGCCCTAGGTAGATGAAATTTTCGTCGTTTCCCACACTACTTCGTCCCAGATAATCATAGCATAACCTTTGGACGCCTAAACTTAACAATTTTAATGAAAGAATGATATAACACATCGTTTTTTGGAGTTGCAGTTTTCCTGAAGTCCGTTAACACTCTCCGCAATGGGGTAATTCGTAACTGCTGCGTCGCCGCATATTACTTGCAGGGATTGGTACCTGTCGACAACAGAGACAATTCGCCACGCATCTACACGATGAACGGCCGCCTGTGGATATACACCGGTTCTCCGGGGAAGACTGTCGAAATCGCCAGCGGACGTATGGAGCGTGCGCTGGTACTGTGCCTGGTACTCTACTACATCAAGTACATAGACTACCCTGAAGCGTTCTGGCGAGTCATGTACGTGCTGCAGTTCGTCCTTATTCCAAGTGACCCTCCGCCCCCAGTTCCGACACGCAAAAATGTGCCAGTATGTCAGGTAACATATAAGATGCGGGGCCTGTTAGACTTGCTTACTTCTAACGTAAATCAAAGGGGACCAGACGCGAAGTGACGTGTGAAATTTTTCCACCACCAGAGGTGCTATGTCCACCGATGCATGCTTCGAAATTGTCAAGACTTGTATTCACTAATGTGTGCATTTTTCAGAGAGTTTCCCTAAATTCGCCTCTCACAAATTGTCCCGTTATCCAGACTCCACAAACGAATGCTGCTACTTCCCGTTTTGCACGTCACTTTTTTTTTATTTTTTGCGACAAACTGAGTAATTACTCTCGGCGTACCAAGAACGTGTTTGAGACTTTGCCGCTCAAAAAAGTTTTTGTGCGCCGCTCATATAGATTTTATAATTCAAGTATATGTAAAGGTGATTTTAAAACAGTTTCATTCTCATTTTACTGAGCATTACTTCAATTGTACACGCACATTTTATTGTTCAATGTTTCTTCTTCAACTTTTAAAATTAGATTGCATGTTTACCATGAATTACAGATTGCATGTTTATCATGTTTGCCATTGTGCTAATAATTTCGTGAAAGCACAAGCATTTCTACCATGGCGACAAATGTTTTACTTTCCCTCCTCTTTTAATTGCGTACTTCTCATGTTTCCATTGCTTACATTTGTTTTATAGCGTGCTTTGAATGTCACCTGTCTTGAATAGTACTCACGTTGGCGTGTAATCACCAGGTGCAATAACTTGTAAACTTCAAAACACTGTGTGTGCAATGCATTCGCTTTATGACATGTTTGTAGCGGTGGCCTCTCCATTGTACAATAGCTCAAAAAATTGAGACTGCCTGGATACGCAGCGATACAGTATTGTTGCGCGCGGCATGATTCAATAATCCGATTCCACGTAACGTGGCTTAAGAAAATACTTCACGTCGGTAAACGCATTCAGGTCTCTATAGGGCCACCCATAGAAATTTTCTGTGCCAAATTACACGAGGTATACTATCTCACCGTAGAATGTTGCGGATATTGGGGTTTCAAAACTTGTGTGTCAATCATTTGTGCCTGAAGAAATGTATTTAGTTGAAATAGCAGCAGGATTGTGCTTGTGTGTTTCGCTATTTTTTAGGCAATCTTTACTGTATGTGTGCTTTTCATTAAAATATCACAAGATTTTTGCCCCACTTGCATTTATTATAGAGTAACAAACAGTTTCTGCTGATACTGGACAAAATTGTTCGTATTACGCCATTATCCATAAGCGCTTCACTTTTCTATAGAGGTGAATATTGAATTTAACAGCTGTTTGGGCAACTATTTAAGTGGCAACTAACCATCTGGATTAGTAGGCTATGATGCATTTCGGAATTTTATTCCATGTGAATATTGAAATGTAAAGACGACGGTGAAAATTGAGGAAACATTTACCTTGAGAACTCTGGTGTCATGTATATTAAGTCAGTTTTCATAGAGAACTTGTTTCTTGTAGAAAAGCTTGAATGAACTGCTTTTACATTGAACTGTTATATTATTTATCATTTCTTTTTGGCGACCTTTTTTTGCTGCAGTTCATTGTAATGTGCAGGGACAGTGAAGGTTTTGTGCATCTCATTCAAGGCTTGTCACACTTTCAGAACGGGTGTTTAACGCACTATGCCACTGCGAAAGTCTTGAAAAAGGCTACACAAACGCACGTTTTGTTTCTCTCGGAGCACTCTTGTCCGCAGGGTGGTGTCACTGTTTAGAAGAGGAAGGTTGAGATCACGCGTGGCTTCCGCGATTAGCTCAGGCAACGCAGCGCTGCCATTTCAATCTTATTCGGTGCGTTTTCAATACAAGTGCACTCTTGTCAACGCCTTCGCACACCCCGAGGAGGCGGCTTCTACCCAAGCCTCGCTCATATAGCATCCACAGATTTCAAAATAACTCTCCGACGCTCGCCTGCCTATTCTGGCCTACCTGTACACCACGTTCCGCGCTCCAATTGTGAAAAACCATGGCCGGGCTACACGACATGCGCTGTGTTTCTCTTCGCGTTTCACGACGCTTTAAAGTGGCCCTGCAACGTTTTTTGAGCATGGTCAGAAAACGCTACATATTATTGGTAGTAGAGCCTCTCGACAAGACGTGATCCAAATATTATAGCACAGCACGCGGACTGAAATTCACAATACATTATCAAAGTCAGCTAAAACTTGATTTCTCTTCTCTCGACAAATCACGGAGTGTGCCCAAAAACCACACGTAGCTTGCACATCTATCAGCCATTGGCTGATTTGCTTCTAGTGGCTAAGGTACTCGGCTGCTGACCCGCAGGTCGCGGGTTCGAATCGCGGCTGCGGCGGCTGCATTTCCGATGGAAGCGGAAATGTTGTAGGCCCGTGTACTCAGATTTGGGTGCACGTTAAAGAACCCCAGGTAGTCGAAATTTCCGGAGCCCTCCACTACGGCGTATCTCATAATCATATGGTGGTTTTGGGACGTTAAACCCCACATATCAATCATCATTGGCTGATTTGAACATGGCGTGCTCGCTCGTTACAGGGATTGCCACGGGAGGCCACTACTTGTCCACGCGTGCGCGTGCGATCACACTGAGAAAGCGGCGCATTCGAAGAAAAAAAAAGTGCTCAAGGTCACAGGGCATGAGTGTCGTTTTTCTGTGGTCCTGCCATCCCTCTCTTAGCTTCCAGCGCTTTCTTCGGTACGAGAGATGAGATAATGGAACTGCAGCATGCGACAAAGTTTTGTAACTCTGCTTGCACTGAACGCATTCTTAAAATTTTTGTGGTGTTGAATTCGTCAAGCAAAAAGCTATTCCAGTGCATTCATTCCATGGTTACTTGAAAAAGTTTTTCAGGGCTATTTTAAAGCGGTGCATACTGAGTTGCGGTGTGTGTTATGTGTTGTTGCAGTCATGTTTGTGTGGGGTTCCCCGTATGTGGTGTCCAGGTATATGTTCAACAAAACTTCAGCTACCGCAAATGTCAAGTTATAATTATGAGCCACCTTAGTCATCTGGACGGAGATGTGGTGTTAGGCGTCAACATGAGTTGGTCCACATCAAGTGGTGTTATATCTGCCAAACACCGATAGACATTGTACTATCTCCCATGGATCACTGCACAATAAACAACCAACTTCTTCTGTAAAGGTAAGTTTCGCTTTCATGTTACAGAGATTCCTGTGACATGGAGGATCAGCCATCCTTTTTTCATTGAAGGTTGTTATTTGGGGATTCAAAGGCCGAAATTAAGTTTTGAGTTAGAAGCGCCCTTTGGTTGTCCTGTTTCGGCAGCCCACAGATGAACTCATGGCATCGACTTCCCCCGACAGAGCTAATTTGGCTCAAATCGGTTGGGAGGACAAGAACGTAGGTTAGAACCAAGACATTTTTTTCTTGCTGTCCTCTACAGCCTAAAAAGGTAACCCGATTGTTGCGGAGTCACCAAACCTAGCAGCAGTGTTCCGACATTCACAATAAGCGTAGTAAGGCATCGAATGAGTCATATGGGTGCCGTCAAAGATCCAAACACCGCAGTTTCGAGCCCACGGGAGAAAAAGGGATACCTGAAATTTGACGAAGCATTAAAAACATTTCCGTGAGCTAACTCGAGTTTTTCAATGTTTTGTCTAGCCACTAAGGCTTCTTGAGCATCGTCGTGTCCAGCATGTACAGCCGCCCATTTTTTTTTTTTTTTACCTGAACGCACGAGCGCCGACCACTTTCTATTAGCGCCGTATAACGAACCGTGGTGGCAAAATGAACGAGAATACGCGCATGCGTGCAATTAACAGTCCTAAGAGGTAATTTTTTTTTCCACACCGCACTGATAACCGGACACCAAGATGCCAGGAACAGCCGCTTATTGATTCGGCGGTCGACACTCGCCGTTCGGGCTAAAAAAAAAAGTGGGTGGCTGTAGTCGGAGAAGTCAAACACGACAGAGCTAACCATGAAAAAGTTTTACGCGAGTCTCTTGTACTATTAAAGAAAAACTTTTGTCCGAATCGTCCACGTGGCCCGCCAAGCCATCAATCTTATTTGCGTGGCTGTGCGACATATAAAACTGCACAGAGCTAATCATGAAGCTATGCTAACTTCATGCTGTCTAAAATGACGTGTGCGGATGTAAAAAGTTGGAGCACTCTTTGTCTTCGCCTTCAAGAGTAGAGTGAGATGACGTAATCGGGCCCTGTGCCTAATCGGACCTTCTCACTGCCAAGTATTTGGAGGTTGTAGGTATAGTCGGCGGATCTATCCTTACGAAATTTGCAGTCAAGTGCCCCACTCGGTTTCCTCTTTGCTAGTGGTATTAAAATAATGTTTCTTTTGTATGTGTGTTTGTTTTCAACTAAGCTCAGGCATGTTCTTAGGAAGTCTCATTGCTATTCTGTACGTACTGGTAGATGTCACCACTTGCATCTCCCGCTATACTTGCGCCTACATTGCATGTATATTAGCTATAATATTGGCTAAATAAATATGGCTAAGCCGTCGCTAATATTGATTATGTACTGTTATAGCATCGACAATGTTTTGAATGCGTCGTAATACAATGAATAGCGTTATCTACTTCTTCGGAGAAGCATTCCTGTGTATACCTAGATCTATGTTAGGGCTGGTTAAGGTAATCCAGCTGCATTGGTCTGGTACTTGCGAACGAAAACGATAATATTAGCGCTTCTATTTGGAGATCACAACGAATAAGAATCTCCGTTTTTGTCCGCGTACAAGAACATTTGTCATTAAACGAAGACGCGTGCGGCGATAAACGCAGACACTAATGGCAAGACATTGTTTCTATATGGGTCATCCTAATATCACTCTTGTTGCTAGGGGCCCGAACCTTGCACAAGGGTTGCTGTGCTCCTAGACCTTGATCATAACCTTTAGAAACCTACTGCACCGGCGCTCCTCACGGTTAGCTAATATATTGCGAAAACGCTCGGTTCGCTTAAGGCACGAGGAACTCCCAGTCATCTAAAATCAATCCTCGAATGAAACCTAATATTTTGAATATGTGTACGACATAATTCAAAGCAATAGTTTGCAAAATTCACTCGTAGGTCCTGCCTACACTGACAGTTTTCTACAGGGTAGAAAACGAAGAAAACTCAATCTGCTGCATGTCCGTGTGAAGGGAGAAGACACTCCCCTCTAAATTCTGAAGTTGAAGATGTTCCCCGGAAGACATGTTTTGAAAACTCGATAGGTTTCACAGACAGACGCTACTGTAAGCCGAAATTCGGGGCCCGTGCACGCTCAACCATTAGGGCACGAGTACTCGCAGTGAGCTTAGCGAAGGGAGACGCGTGTTTCTTTGAGAAAAACTTCGTGAAACTCGCCCGCGCCCCGTTTCCCGACCCTCGAAGCAGAGAGACGGCAACCTTATTGCAAGGGTTTCCCTAGAGTTCCTCTATATGCTACTTTTAGGTATGCTACTTAAAGGTAGCATGTACAGTAGCTCTAGGTTTTCCCACTGCGCGGTGGTGTCCTACACACATGCAGTGAATATACTGTCTCTCTCTTCCGTTTCTCTTTTCTTTCTCTCCCCTCCTTCATTATTCTTGTCCTCTCCTGTAACATGGCCCCCAGTGTGTAGGGTAGCCAACCGCATGTCTTTCTCGTTAACCTCCCAACCTGTCTGCTTCCTGTCTTCTTTCCTCGCTTCCAACCCAGACTAGCTCGTCCATATGGTACGAATTGATTTTTTAGGTCGGCATGTCAACGATGGCATAGGGTAAACCACACCCCGCAATAATTGAGCAGTGCAATTTTTCAATCGCTTGAGGTGCAGGTGGAGTTGAAACTGACGATTCCTAGCGCAATAACAACCTTTCCCGCTTCTTATTGCTTAGCTCGGTGAGGTAATTCGTTCATTAATGGTGGCGTGTGCAGGCCACCACTGCGATGCCGTTCTGTTTACATACAGCATCTGCTCAAGCAGCACCCTGCTGCCGCCGTACGCTTTACGCAATATTTTCGAATAAAACTAGTTCTTGGGCTAGTTAGTGCATTGACGAAATATAACCAGCCAAAAATGAACCAACACGGGGAATCGTAAAAGGGAAGCGGCCAGACTACCAAGTCTTAATTATAGTCAGCAAAGTGGGGCTGAATAAAGAATATTATTATCTTTAGCAGTAATAGTAATAATATTTGTACTAATAATAATTATTGTTTTGCTTTTGGTGTCAAAAAAACCAAATATATTACTATGAGTCGCACTGGTGGAGGGTTCTGAAAATTTTGACCACCCAGTTTTTTAACGCGCACATGAGTGAACTTACACGAGCCTGCATTTTTCCTGCATCAAAAATTTACCACTTGTCGCTGTGATCGAGCGCGCGTCCTTTCCTGTTCGCAACGGAGCTTCGTAACCGCTATTCTACAGTGACGCCTAAGCATACACTCTTAGAAAAAAGGTGGTAGTACTTGCTAACTTTGGGGTAGTAATGGTTTATTACATATGTTACAACCCCGGCAGTAAGTGTAGTTAGTAACGGCGAGGGTGTAACAGTTACTACCTCTGCTGTTACTACCAGCAGTTAGTAACTCTTCCTACTCTAGCCGTTACCACCCATTGGTAGTAACTTTTAAAGGTTTTAAGAAAAAAGTAGTAACCGATACAACGTCTTTCATTCATTTTGGCACATAATTTCTCCACGGCTTATCTTCGCTATTCAATGTCTTACAACTAAACAAATTCGGGTAAGAAGCGGAGAGTGCCACGAATGCGAAGAATGCATAGACCAAACAAGTTCACTATTTTTTACGTATTTTTTTCTTTATTTCCGGTTAAACTTCACAAACAGGTTGCTAAGATAAATATATTAAAATTCACAACGAACAATACAACAATACAAAAAACTTAAAAATAACTAAGCCCGTTAAGCATTACTATAACACATCACGTCCTAGAATTCCTTCATGGTCAGTAGGGCAACTACCCTTTCTACCCATAAAGGTACACATTCGTCTGTTCTTACTACCTCGAGTAATCTTGAGATGCTTTCTTTAAAATACTCTCTTGCTGGTCTTCTGTCTCGATCACAATGAAATCTAGCCATTCTAGAGCGCCATGTACTGTGCAAGGCAGTCATCATGATAAAATCGAAATGTAATCCATCCTCATTCTCTATTGCCAAATACCTGATCCCATGAGGGTCTAGCGGGAACTCTTTTTTTATTGTCCTTTGTAATACATCCCAAAAATAAACTCCTTTCCAACAGTGCAGGAAAACATGGTCAATAGTTTCCGGTTTCTTACAGATTAGACAGTGAGATCCCCAAGGCATATGAAACCCACGCTCTTTCTAGGAAGGTTCTTACAGGAAGTGTTCCAGTGTGTAATTTGAAAAAGAACGTTTTCGCACATGGAACTGCTGGCATTTTTTTAACTTGTTTAAGTACATTCTGACCCTTGCGTGCTGTATATAGCGCTCTGTACAGTGGGATGGGGAGAATCGTTTCGCATAATCTTTGTACAGTTTTTTTTCTCTTCAACAGACCACAGGTATATTCAGTTCAAAAACGAACACACAAAAACCGCACGCTGGCCACAACTTCCTTCATGTATCCTTGCACAGCCCCTGTGGTAACATGAGTGCTCACAACAAACTCGGGCAACAATCTACTTAGTCTTGTTTGACACATTGTTAATAGGAAAGGATCTCTTGTCTCGCGAAAAAAAGAAAAAGCTGTTTACTAACTGCTTGATAAACAGATGTCCTAACCCAAGGCCTCCACACTTCACCCATCTAAACAAATTCGTTCGACTGCACCTTTCCCAGTTAGACCCCCACACAAATATTGCAAACACCCGATGTAATTTTTGCACATTGACCCGGGAACAGTACAGCGTTTGCATTACATACCACAGCTTAGACACAAAAAACCAATTGCATGCAGTAGCCCTAGCAAAAATGGACAGATAAGCTGCATTCCACCTATTCGCTTTCTCTTTAATTTCTTTCGTTTGCTGTGTCCAATATTCTTCAGTACTTTTGTATGACTCGAGCAGTACTCCGAGAAATTTAACTGGCGTTTTTGTCCATTTATGGCTGCAAAATATTATGGTGTTGAAGGCCAATATCCATGCCAGAAGCCGAGGCATTTACCCCAGTTTATGTGGCTTCCTGTAACTTCGGCGAAAGATTTAGAAACTCTGATTGATTCTGCAATACCTTCATAGGAAGTGCTACAAATCGCAACATCATCAGCGTGTGCGAATAGTTTGACCTCCGAAGATTGTACTCTAAAACCCATTAATGATGTCATTCTGCAATATCGACCGACATAAAGTTTCAATATAGAAGCAAAACAGCAGTGGACTAACAGGGCAACCTTGATGCACTGAGCGCTCAATTCTAATGGGGGGGGGGGGGGGGGCAATGTCTTGTTGATAATTAGTCTCGTACTACCATTCCGATATGCCATGGCTACTCCGTCAATAATTATCTTACCAACATTAATGTGCTTCACTACTGCAAACCAAAGAGCGTGGGCAACGCAATCAAACGCTTTCTCCAGATCCAGCTGGAGTATGGCCACACGAGCTTGACTGGTGTCAACACATTCGAGCACGGATCGCATTTTATGAACGTTTGTAACTATGGACCGACCTTTGTTTCCACATGTTTGGTGTGGACCGACGATATCTTTTATTACTGACGAAAGTCTAGCCGCCAAAGTTTTCATTAATATAAATAAATAGTGCGACAGCGTACAGGCCAATCGCACTATTTTTTTACGTATACATGTACTTAGTAGTAAGCATGGTGTATATATAGCCCTTACTTTGCTGGCGCATTTATGGCACAGGGTAGCACTTGCGTTTCAGGATGAATTATAACAAATTTCAACCTATAGCAATATATTATACCACCTGGTTACGTGTGTTTAGTGACATTACACAAGACTTTTAATCAGCCTCACTTATAAAAAATTATATCTCATATTATTTATAATAAACGGCCACAAAAGGCAATTATGCATAGTGGCCGGAGCAATGTACCGAACTCATTTTGAGTGCATTTATGTGCTTCACACGACTAATATATCAGCGTTTAAAAGGTATCAATCGTTTTGGGGGTTCGACGCGCCAAACCAATGATAATATTTGGAGACACGCTGCAGTGGATTACCTGTGCCTGTCCTCGAGACTAATTGTGACCGTCTAGTTATTTTGATCTGCGAGTCTTGTTAATATGTGCTGTAATTTACTAAGTTTGTTGTGATTGTCTATTACGATACGTGTAACACTTGCTTATGGTTCGTTAACTTGTACTTCTTCGTTTCGACAATATCAGAATGACGTTTACATATCTCGGTTGTGTAATTTAAAGAAAATGTATTTTCTTGATCTATGGTTACCTTCTGCGTCATTTTTCCGTGTAATGATTATACGTCGAGACCATTTTTCTCATAAATTATCAGAATCGCATTCACATACTATATTGGTATAGACAGTCAAAAGACCGGTAGCAAAGAGGTAGTAACGGGGCAAGAAAGGTAGTAACGGCTGCAGTTACTACCTCTTTCATTTCAGTTACTAACGTTTTACTAACGTAGATAGTAAAGAGGTGGCAAAAAGTTTGTAATGGTTGCAGGTAGTAACTGTGTACTAACGTAGGTAGTAAACAGGTAGCAACGAGGTAGTAACGGTCGAAGAAAAGTAGTAACCGCTGCAGTTACTACCTATTTGCTTGCAGTAGCTACCTCTTTACTAACTTTTTTAAGAGTGCAGAAGAAGGGTCTTCGCAAACCAAAGTAACAAACTGCCATTAATATTCCTTCTAACCACAGGTCGGTATTCATGAGAAACAGACTATAACTGGTTGCGACTTGAGAGCTAATCATGTTCGAAGATTTTGCTTTGCTAAATATCTTCTAAATGCGAAGCATGTTTTTCCGTACTGCAAGTGCTTTTGGTGTTATACCTGTGTCACACGGGCGCGCAAAAAGTCTTTTAAGTAAGCGGTCTTTTACGAAGTTGAAAGACTTTTAACAAACGGCGCAGACACACGGCAGCAACGATCTCCTTTTAGTGTTTTCGTTCGAAGACGCTAGCGAAAGCGTGGCGCTAGCAGTTAAAAGAGAAGCAATGAAAATTAAACGATGTATCACGATGTACAAATTAAAGACTTGTTGCACTGCTCGTTTCTTCAAATAAATTTAAGAATAAGAGATGAAGAAACACTTGTGCAAAATGGCGCGGCGCGAGACCGAGCGTCACCACGTGATATTGCCGACGCGTTGTAGCTGCTTACGAGAGTAGAAAAGGAAATAACCATTAAAAGAGTTCATTACACCTTCTGCAGGATATGAAATTTGTTTTTACAAAGAGTTTTGGTGACAGAAAAATAAGCATTCGCTCTTTTTTTTCCCACCACTCGAAAATTGCTGGCGCCCACTGGTTTCGAGGCTACTCATTCGGAGCCGTAAAAGAGATCGACGAACTCCGTTTACGAAAAAGACCGCATCTGAAAAGGAGTTCGCTCTGTGCCGTGTGTCTGCCGTCAGGAACTCCTTTTCGGAAAAAGACCGCTTACTTAAAAGACTTTTAAGTGCCCGTGTGACAGGGGTATCAGTCTGCGTATCTATCTATCCATCTAGCCACTTACGTCACTTACGTTTGTGTTCTCTCGCGATGGCCCCCTTAACTTGACGTGAACCAAAATTAGTGCGGGAGGGTAAGACGGTTTGATGAATATGGCGTGCTGGTCAATACATGAATAATGGTGCAATCATGTGGGCGTACGTCATCTAACGCTTCGCGCCAGACAGCAAGCACACACCCGCAGGTGTGTATGTGCCACTGGTATGCGTGTATGTGCCACAAGTGATAGACACTTAGTATCTATCCAGGAACGACTAAAAAACACGCAGGGGCAATATTTTTACGCGTGAGCGTTAAGAAAAACGTGACATTGGCAGCGTTGGCCCAAGGAATGCATAGAATAAATGTGAGAGTCTCAGCAGGAATCTACCCCAAGCATTCTGCGTGGCAACCAAGCCTTCTACAACAGAGCCACGCCAGCTCTTGTAACCACTTTTTCCAATAGACCCTATATAATGTTCGTGAAACGTATTGCCTTTGCAGTGATGGCCATCCATTTTTATAAACGCTACACATGTACTCCTATGATGCAGCCATCACGTCGGGTTAACGTCAATTGTAATAAGGCGCCATCTATTGATGTTGATTCATGCATCAGTGTTTAGGGCTACCATCTTCACGAGCGCAAGAACTTCATATCAGCCTATCACTTCTGCTGTTTCTAATACTCAAGTTCCTGTTGGTATCACTCAGCAAGCTCATACAACTCGTCATATAAGCATCTGCAACTCTTGAACATACGCCTGTGCGTGCAACATTTATACTTAGCGTCATTTCATGACGTGTCGCTCGATGAAAAATTACAACACGGTCACCTTCCCTGTGCCTGCTTCGCATAACGTCGGTTTCCAAGGTACGTGGGATCTGCCGATTTTTTAAAATATTTACTGCAGCGAGTCATATCGATAGCAGCGACAGTTCACAAGGTATCGACGTCTCTACACCGTAAAGATTGTCCAAACTTCATCGCAACTACAAAATATACTTTTCTGTGGCCAAGAGCTTCATTTTCTCATACAATGAAAACCATTCGTGACCAATTCGTCAGCTTTTGTCACTACAAGTATGCTTCACCGCTGCACATAAAAGAATTGCAGTGGAACATTGTCAGGCCAAACTTGCTCCGAGAGGGCAATGGCTCAGTCAGCTTTGTTCATATACAGGGCGTTTCAATTTGTTTGAAAAATATTGAAAGAAGGAACCTGCGGGATACCTGTGGCATTCGCTTTGCTTTTGCAGAAGACGTCTTCAGATGTGTACAAACATTAATTACGGCAGTAGATATTGAAGATAAAACAGTTATTGTTCTAAACAGTGGAAATAGCCAATCGAGTCCGATGGGCTAGTTCAAGTCCGTCCTGCAAATAGTCCACAAGTCCTTTGAAATTCCTGAAAGGCGGCCTCTGATAATCACCACTGGGCCATGAAATCGGGCTGATTTAGCAGTTGAAACTGCAACCAATGCGTAAAACAGTGCATCTATCATTCACTTCGAAAACGCCCCTAATGACGACACTGTTTCTCTAGCCGTTATCAGCCATCAATCGAAACACATCACTTCGTGCCGCTTTTCAACGCTCGCTTATCGTCCTCCCCCAATGCGAGGGCAACAGTGTCGGCATTGAGGGCGTTTTCGAAGCGAATGGCTGATGCGCTGTTCGGCGCGTTGGTTTCGGTGTTTCTTGCTCAATTAGCCTGATTTCATCGCCTCCTGGTGATTACCAGAGACCGCTTTTCGATCATTTCAATGCTAATGCTAACTATTCGTAGGAAGGACTTGAACTCACCCATTAGACTCTACCAGCTATTGGAACTGGTTTGAAAGTTAAGTGTTTTAATTTCAATACTTATTGCCATAATTAATGTTTTACACGTCTGAAGCCCCGCCACGGTGGTCTAGTGGCTAAGGTACTCGGCTGCTGACCCGCAGGTAGCGTGTTCAAATCCCGGCTGTGGCGGCTGCATTTCCGATGGAGGCGGAAATGTTGTAGGCCCATGTGCTCAGATTTGGGTGCACGTTAAAGAACCCCAGGTGGTCCAAATTTCCGGAGCCCTCCACTACGGCGTCTCTCATAATCATATGTTGGTTTTGGGACGTTAAACCCCACATATCAATCATTGTACACGTCTGAAGATACCTTCTGCCAAAGTAAAGCAAACTTGTCAGGTAGCATGCAGATGCCTCCTTTCAGTAATTTGCAGATAAAATTGGACAAATTTCTTGAAACATCCTCTATATGACTTCGGGGGGGGGGGGGGGGGGGGGCATGTTACTTACAATACTTGTGACGTTGCGTAAGTAGTTGGAAGCATTTGATTAGAAGATGGCAGAGAATGGCCTACGTATCACCTTCAAGTTTGACACCGCTTTTAGGGTCTTCAGTTTTATTATCATTATTCATAACATACTTGCGTTGCCCACTGAAAGTACATTCTGTGCACGCCTTCTTCATTTTAACTCTGTAAAAAATGAAGCACGTAGGTATTGTCGGGGAGCTTCTAAAAAACACACGCTTGCATTGAAGCGTAAGCTGAAATTCGTAACTGCATCCGTGCTGTGCTTCCCTTTGTCCTATGAAAGTATTGTAACTAATGATCTGCTGTGACATGCAATGGTCCTCTCGATGAGATCACATGCTTGAATGATGCTACCGTGAAAGTAAGTGTGCTCGCTAGAGGGCTCGCGTGCCATTGTTTAGTGCAAACCAACTACCACGTGCGTATTGAGCAAAACGGTCAATTGTAGAAAGTCGTCGAAAACTGCAGGCGACTTCGCGAAAGCTACCGCGCAAGAGGGAAAAAAATAAATAAAATACGCTCTGCGCACGCGTGGACATGACGTCGACGGAAAAGTTACGTGATATCCGTTACGTGATATCCTGAGGCGGTGGCAGTCGGTGCATTTCTCCCAACTGCGTTGGACGTGGCAGCGACCATCTGCGATGGCCGACAACACCGCGGCAAAGTGCCCAAAGAAGAACAGCGGCATCTTTCCAAAACTTCGAGTGGGGCACTTCACACCCGGTAAGGCGCTTGTGATCTTGCGATCTGTGTTCATCGATGCAGTGTGTTGAAATAGCGGATAAAGAACACAGGCCCCTGTGGCTGGCATTTCTAGATAGGAAGGGAGCTTACGAAAGTGTGGTTCAAGAGTGGAGAATCCTGGACACACTAGATCTGGAAGATGGAATAACTAATCTTCTAAAGGATATCGATAAAAGTAACAAGGTAGTTATCAAATGGAAAGAACAAGTATCTGAACCTATAGAGATACAACGCGGCTTTAACAGAAACGTTCCTTGTCACCTGTGTTCTTTATGCTGTGACAGTGAAGGCAAAACAGACTTTAAAAGGGTAGAAATAACCAGGAGGAGGCTAACTGATTGGTGGCTACAATCGAGGCGCGAGTGAAATTGAACCTTTAAACACAGTGATAGTACTTAACTTTATGCCTAGGTGGCTTGAGCCACCACCCGATCTAAAAGGCGCAGCCGGATGCGTCCATCCATCCACCCATCCATCCATTCATCCAAAAGATGCAAGATGTTATGAAACTAGAAGGCGGTACTGTAACTGTTCACTAGATCGTTGTACTTGTGGTTGATAAAAAGATGCAAGATGTTATAAAACTAGATGACGGTACTTGTAGTTAATGATGAAGCATGCGAGATATTATATTGGAAATGATATCACATATGGCGCAAGGCCACCGCCAAGATCCTGCCGTACGAGAGAGGGAGACAAAAGCCAGCACGGCATACACACACAGCGTTGCTCGCGTCTTTAAATGATGATCTATTGGGCGAATTACTCAAAAGATTTGCGGTTTACCGATGATTCCCTCCGGTGCTTCGCCCACTCATCATCATTCACCGCGCAGATATGCGCAGATTTGTTTTTTTTAAGACTTCACCCTATTTGGCGATTTCGTGTGAAACACATTTCCGGTGAACTGAAG
The DNA here is from genome assembly GCF_013339725.1 of Rhipicephalus microplus. NCBI lineage: Eukaryota > Metazoa > Arthropoda > Arachnida > Ixodida > Ixodidae > Rhipicephalus > Rhipicephalus microplus. Next base: position 116,371,448 of record NC_051171.1, on the reverse strand, counting down.
GGGAGCCCCCAATATTTCTTGCTTCTTTTGAAAGTCGCGCCTTTCTTTAAGATTGGGCCATGTACGAACTTGCCTAACTTGTATCGCAAGCTACTGAACTTTACAATAATATTCCGGTACCGGTACTACTCAGAGTCGAATTCCACTCTGACAGCGTCTTCCCAAAGTGCGCTTCCGTAGTGTTGTCCATATTTAGTTCCGATTAGTTTCCATCTTTGGGTTTATTTACGTGCACTAAAATCTGTGTAGACAAAGTTTCGTACCCAGTAAACCAGTTGGCAGCCTTGAAGGTGCTTGGTCGTGTCTATGACACCCTACAAAAAGGGTGTTCTGAGAAACCAAAACATTTAGGTTGTGGGTGTTTTGGTGTTTCAAAATATTCATGACATGGGTGTTTTGCTTCGCGAAAACACCCTTATCGCAGGATGTTTGTTATTGACACGGCAAGCACCCTTAAGGGTATACCAACTGGTTTACTCAGTCAACACATGGCCGTAGCGTACGAGATCAGGGATCAAAATTTAATGTTCATGTGTACGTGTTCAAACAAAGATGCCATCATGAGACACACTGTTATAGTGCACTCCAACTTCTAAGTCAAATCTCACTGATCGATCATCTTTAAAGCGCCACGTGAAAGCGTCTTCAAATACGTAGGACGAGCACGTTATCGCCCGTCAGCGTTTCTCGTGTTATCAGCTCCATAACACCCCGGCTGTTCATGCGATGTCATGAAGTAGTATTTTTTTTTCTACTGGCGCATACTGGAGGAATATGAGCTGCGAATTTTCTCGCCGCCTGCCATGCAGTCGCACGTGCGCTATGTCGTTACTCGCCTGGCTATCGGGCGCCATAAACCGATTTCACCTCGCTTTGTGCGTTTACGACTGCTCACGCAAATATAGCGACCTGTAGCCGATAAGAGTGAGTTCCTATTAGGCTCATCGCTTAGTGCTGACCTTGGTGTGGTGCTGACATTGTCCACGTGTTTTATGGAGGAATAAGTGGCGAGAAGGAGATAACGTTTGTAGAGCGCCTAGCGAAGGAGGGAAAGAAGCAAGCATCTGCGGCGATCATTTGGTGCGTACGTTTTTTGCGGCTTTCGTATTGCCTTATTGAGCCGTTTACAACCCGCGAGAATTTTACGAACAGTAATGGGTATTTGTGTTTGGTTTTCCCTCGAACGAAGGTAAGGTCATGTCATATTCGTCAGACTAAAAACTTAACACGCGGCGTGTCGCTGCAGTCCTCGAACACCCGGTGTTCCAAGCGTTTTTCTCCGCTTCGAGGTTCCAGCTTCCTCTGAACTTCTGCCTCATTTAGAGCACTCTTGTTCTTGTTCCGGTAAGGAGTTCTATGTTAGAACAATTCCTCGTGCCGACGAGTTTAAAGCAGCTTCAGGCATCACAATTCATATCTAGATAATAAGCACTAATTCACAAAGGCTTGTCTCAGTAATCCATTCTTTCGTCTCGCCTTTCTGCAGCGCTCGCATCACATATGCACACATCGCAACGCCCGTCTCGCAAAGACGCGGTGAACTGTGCAGCTGACGGGCTGACGCAACAGGCCGGCACGTGCCCTTGAGGTTATCGGCACCCGGCTGCGACGGGACCACGCCGTTCGCTGCCGCGAAGACCGCCGCCACATCCTTTCTCTTTCTCGATGTCGCGTCTGCGTACTGCGCGTCGCATCACGCCACTTGGTTTCGCGCCAAAACACGCCTCTGAGCCACGTCACACGCGGTGCACAGTCCGCTCCCCCCGCCTGCAAATCGAGCCTGGGAATCGCGAAGAGCACAGCATCGCAGTGGTTGCGTTGGCATTTCTCTTTTGAAGCCGGCAGCGAGACAGAGCCAGATATTGTGTGCGCGCCCACCATGTCGCGAAGGGAACCTGAGAACGTGAAGCGAGAGACACCTACGGATACAAACGGCACATGGGGTATGTGAAGGCTGACGCTATTGGCGAATTGATTCTTGTCGGTGGTGCATTGTGATTCAAATGGCCAGGACGCAGAACATGGCGCTCTCTTACGTTCAGTGCCTTGGTCATTTCAGCGCACCATTTTTTTTTTCTTTTTCACGTGACGTGAGCCTTTGCAAATTTAATATGGCGCTGTTATTTTATTTTTCGGTTTACCCCGAACACGTGAGACGTTTATTGCAAGGACAGATCAGGGATGCCCTAAAGAAAAGAGGGCAGGAGGGGCGTAAAAAGCCCCAGGTGGTCGAAATTTCCGGAGCTCTCAATCAGAAGGGGGGGGGGGGGGATTATCTAAACCGGATTGCTAGAGATCCCCCTACTTAGTGTCAGATTCTGAGTATAGTACTGATTGGTCGTAAATACCTCTTGTAAAGTGCATTTTCACCATTGTGCCGTGGCAACTGCTACCCAAGCACCTAAGTAGGTGTGGTTTTGCAAGTCTCTCTTGATTGCTCACTTCTTTTTGGCGTCTCTGTGCCCAAACAACAAACTGTATTCTGACGTAATAAACGCTGTAGTATCTGATTCTTTTCTCTCATACGAGCACGATGTCGTATTACATCAGCCTCGGGCTTCAATATCCCGTTATTACATGTACTCGGATTCGGAATGGACACTACTCGCCTAATACAAGATATAAGGGGTTAGCGTTTACTACTGTAGTTCGTAAACTACCTCAGCTTCCATTCACGTCTCGCATATCCCATTAAAGCCCACGTGACTTGTTTTATTTCCTCAAGTTTTCTCGGTCCCCGCCGTGGTGGTCTAGTGGCTAAGGTACTCGGCTGCTGACCTGCAGGATGCGGGATCGAATCCCGGCTGCGGCGGCTGCATTTCCGATGGGGGCGGAAATTTTGTAGGCCCGTGTGCTCAGATTTTATTCATCATCATTCATCATCAGCCTGACTACGTCCACTGCAGGACAAAGGCCTCTCCCATAATCCGCCAGTTAACAGATTTGAGTGCATGTTAAAGAACCCCAGGTGGTCTAAATTTCCGGAGCCCTCCACTATGGTGTCTCTGATAATCATATGGTGGTTTTGGGACGTTAAACCCCACATATCATCATCATCAACTTTTCTTGGGTCAAAAGTACATATTAGAATGTTCTGCAGCTTAACATAAATTGGCGGAGAAATATTTTATAGGTCATCCCATAATAACCGGGACCGAATTCACAAGCCTTTCTTAGTAAATGCTTTTATCGTTGTCAATTGTGCCGCATTTCATTGTATAATGCTGCCCTACCTTGCTATAGAACACCTTCCTCACCACTCCCCGGCCCAAAATGTAGTGAAAGCAGTTCTGCACTATTAACCACGACTGGCTTATGGGAATGCCTCCGACTTAAGGGGGGCCGTTCTGCAAGCGTCCATGAGTTCACCGCTCATTTCCTTCGTTCTTCTCCTCTCTCATTCTTCTATATCCCCATCCCATCCTCCAGCGTGGAGTACCGGACCAGAATCTTTTCTGGTTAACCTCCCTCCCTTCTGTCTTTCAGTTTCGTTCTTTCGTTATTGCGCCTCAGGTCTAAGAAACACTAACCACTTATACATCGTGGGCATCGCACAAAATGAAAACGCACAAGAAAAGGAAACAGGGCAAGCGCAAGATAATGACGACCGAGCGCCATCATATTCAATGATCACGTGAGATTGCTGGGGCTTACCAGATGGCGAAGTGCGTTGGCAATTGCGTTAGCCACCAGCCATCTGTTGGTTTTTCAGAACAAGAAATATATATATTTTTTTATAGTATGAGTGGGCACGGCGGCGTCGTAAAGATGCAGCCTTCAAACCCGTTCCTGTTTATCCCGCAGATTGGAACCCTGCTGCTTCTTCTAGGCCTTTCTGCAGCATGTGCGGAGCGACAACCAATGCTTCGACCTACTTTCAACGGCGATATGGATCTGCTGATAAACCCAGCCTCAACTGACGAACGCTACCGGTCCTTCAACGATGGCGCTGGTGTTACATCGTCAGAGCCTCTGGGATCACCGATGACGTCACCATGTAACGATCCTTTAAAAGACAGCGCTTACGGCACAATCGGCAGTGGGCACGGCGGCGTCGTAAAGATGCAGCCTTCAAACCCGTTCCTGTTTATCCCGCAGATTGGAACCCTGCTGCTTCTTCTAGGCCTTTCTGCAGCATGTGCGGAGCGACAACCAATGCTTCGACCTACTTTCAACGGCGATATGGATCTGCTGATAAACCCAGCCTCAACTGACGAACGCTACCGGTCCTTCAACGATGGCGCTGGTGTTACATCGTCAGAGCCTCTGGGATCACCGATGACGTCACCATGTAACGATCCTTTAAAAGACAGCGCTTACGGCACAATCGGCAGTGGGCACGGCGGCGTCGTAAAGATGCAGCCTTCAAACCCGTTCCTGTTTATCCCGCAGATTGGAACCCTGCTGCTTCTTCTAGGCCTTTCTGCAGCATGTGCGGAGCGACAACCAATGCTTCGACCTACTTTCAACGGCGATATGGATCTGCTGATAAACCCAGCCTCAACTGACGAACGCTACCGGTCCTTCAACGATGGCGCTGGTGTTACATCGTCAGAGCCTCTGGGATCACCGATGACGTCACCATGTAACGATCCTTTAAAAGACAGCGCTTACGGCACAATCGGCAGTGGGCACGGCGGCGTCGTAAAGATGCAGCCTTCAAACCCGTTCCTGTTTATCCCGCAGGTGAGCAGACGCTATGACAAGTCATTTTCGCAGTAACGATGTCTGCCTAATTCTGCTGCCGTGCCCACGGTCGCTTCGTGAAGCCTTTTGTAAACTGATTGTTTCCTTGCGCTTGTTGCTACTGTTGAGCGGAGATGTTGAGTTGAACCCAGGCCCTGCACTAGACGCCATAGCCGAACAGCTAAAGCAAATTGCAGGAGACATTCAAGATATTAAGAAAGAAAAATCCGCAACAAACACCAGACTTGACGCGATTGACAAAAAACTTGAAAAGATAACTGGCCTTGAAAAACAGGTCACTGAGTGCAATAAACGAATATCTAACTTAGAAAAAAACCTAAAGGCTATGCAAATGAAAGTGGATGATCTAGAAAACCGGAGCCGTCGGTCCAACCTTGTCATTTACGGTGCTGAAGAACAACAAAATGAATCGCCAGACATGCTTGTCGAGTTGGTCGAAAAGAAGATTTTAGATGGTGTGCTACAGATAAAAACCAAGGGAATCGAAATAATCCACCGTCTAGGAAAAAAGAAGCCAGTTGGTATATCTAGACCCAGACCCATTATTCTAAGACTACTCGATCATCGAGACAAAGTTTCAATCCTCAGACAGTGTTCAAAGCTGAAGGGCTCAGGTTTCTCTATCAGTGAAGACTTTTCTCGTAATACTCGGGACATTAGAAAGAAACTGTGGGATCGAACGAAAGAACACCGGGACAGGCAAGAAAGGGTGTCACTGGTGCGCGATAAAGTGCGAATCAACGGTCAACTTTTTGCTTGGGATAGTGAACGAGAAGATATATATGCAGTGAAAAAAAACGAAGTTGGCATAGAAAAAAGAGTCACTCGAAGTCGACAGAAGTAACCCTGTTGAATGTGAACGCACGTAGTCTTGTAAATAAAGTAGATCAATTCGAAGCTCTCCTTCTAGAAATTAAACCTGACATAGTTGCTGTCACGGAAACATGGCTGTACTCGGACATCCTAGACCATGAGGTCACGCCGCCAGGTTATGTGATTGTGCGCAAAGATAGAGAGACTAGAGGAGGGGGCGTGGCACTTTTTTTCAAGAAGGAATTGCGCTACTCTGTCTTACCGGGCAACCCTAGCATTGAAGCGGTGTGGTGCAAAGTGCAGCTGCAAAGGGCTGTGTATTTGTTGGAGTTATTTACCGACCACCTAATGCTGAGACAAGTTATCTGGAACTTCTTCTGGATTATATGCACGATCACGTGACGGGTGGTATGATCATCATGGCTGGAGATCTCAATCTGCCTGAAATAGAATGGTCATCAAAAAAAGTGCGAAGTGCTGCAAATGACGTCATATTAGATATGTTGTTCAATTTTAACCTCGAACAACTGGTGCGCGTCCCCACACGTGTACAGGGCGTATCCAGCTCTATTCTAGATGTTGTGCTCGTTAGTGATCATTTTCCAGAAGACCAGGCGCGCATCGAAATCTTAGACGGAATATCTGATCACAACTCAGTCCTATGCACACTGCCTCTATCTGGTCTTTCTAGAATCCATAGCCCCGATAGACACGTTCTTGCCTTTAACAGAGCAGACGACGCAGCAATAATAACATATCTTAATCACGAATTCCTTGCCTTCTATGATCTTTGCATGGACAAAAATTTATCAATGGATCACATATGGTTACAATTCAAGGCACGTGTCATTCATTGCATTGAGAACTTTGTCCCCACACAGCGAAAAATTACAAGAAAGCATAATGCCTGGATCACACGTGACATAATTCATATAAAACGTAAAATCAGTAGGCTGAGGAAAGCTAGGAGGTCTAGCTCACGAGCTGGCTACACCGCTCAGATCGCCACTTTATCAAGAACACTGAAAAGCAAAGTACGCTCTTCAAAAATTCACTATTTTGGTACCACGCTAGCAAAATTCATCAAAACCTCGCCAGGAAAATTTTGGCGCTATGTAAGTGGCAAACACAGTGGCCAAAACGCCTCCCCCTCGATAGACACTAAAGATAAGGCAGACAATTTCAACCGCTACTTTCAGTCCGTCTTTACGATCGATAATGGGCTAGTGCATCATCCCGAGATTAGGCCACCCACTGACAAGAAGTTATCTAAAACTCCGGAAATAACTGAAAGCGGTATACTGAATCTGCTGTTAAACCTCGATGATAAAAAGAGTTGTGGTCCAGATGGGATACCGAACGCTTTTCTCAAACGGTATGCGGAACCGGTTAGTAAGTACCTGCGCTTACTATTTACAAAATCTATTCAAGATTCGCAGATTCCCTCTGAATGGAAACTTGCAAAAATAATCCCAGTGCATAAATCTGGGGACAAATCGACTCCATCAAACTACAGGCCCATTTCCTTAACTTGCACTAGCTGTAAGCTACTCGAGCACATTATCCTTAAATTCATTACAAAGTTTGTCGAAGAAAATAACCTATTACACCCCAACCAACACGGTTTTCGGAGAGGCCTATCGACCGTAACGCAACTAGCTGAAACAATTCACGATCTGGCCGAAGCCATTAATCAACACTCCCAAATTGATATAATCTTTATGGATTTTTCAAAAGCGTTCGACCGGGTTTCCCATGAAAAGCTAGTTTTCCAGCTGGTTTGCAAACTCGGGGATGGGCCAGTGACCCGTTGGATATCCAACTATTTGTCCGGTCGCCAACAATTTGTACACTGCAGTGATCACGTCTCTGACACATTAAACGTTACGTCCGGTGTTCCTCAGGGATCCGTCTTGGCACCGATATTATTTCTTCTATTCATAAACGATCTAACAGTCAACATTAACGCAAACATAAGGCTTTTTGCAGACGACTGCATATTGTACAAACAGGTTAAAAGCTCCAGAGACCAAACTGAACTGAACGATGCCCTGAACGACGTTGTACGATGGTGTTCTAACTGGCAAATGGTGATTAATTCTGACTAAAACAGTCGCCATGCAAGTAACAAAAAAGAAATCACGTCTACCTTTCCATTACGGTTACAACAACATCGTGCTACGAAATGTAAGCCAGTATAAATATCTTGGTGTGACTATAACTTCCGATCTCAGTTGGACAGTGCACCTAGAAGACATAGCCGAGAAAGCCTTAAAAAAATTATTCTTCCTTAAGCGGACGCTGCGCCACGCTGACCGCGACACTAAGCTTCTAGCATACGTCACACTTGTCAGACCAATCTTGGAGTATGCGAGCATAATCTGGTTTCCATTCACGGATAGTGGTATCAGCACGCTTGAAAGAGTGCAGCGCAAAGCGATTAGATTTATTTTTAACCGGTATCGTCGCCTCGACTCCCCAACACAATTACTACGCCACGCAGATTTGCCGACACTCGAAAGTCGAGCAAAAATTCATCGCCTAAAGTTCTTATACCTGTTATTGCACAACTGTCTTAAAATAGACCACGCTAAATACGTGAAAACCAAGACAACAAGGCAAACACGTCACACACATGATCACACACTCCAAGAGTACTCTTGCAACAATAACACATTCTATTATTCTTTTTTTCCTAGATGCATTCGAGAATGGAATGCTCTTGACCGACTTATAGCCGAACAGCGTACAGTTGATGACTTTCTAGCAATGTTGCAAAATACACATAGCACTTAATCATAACGCTGATTACATAGTATGTATTGTATTTCCATTTCCTTGTGTACTTCCTTGAATTGACTTGCTTGCCAACATTTGTATTTGCACCAACTTTTACAGCTATGATTTATTATCCTTCTTTTCTTTTCTACGGGTGTAAAATATGTATAATGCGCCCACTACCACTTTAACTCGTACATGCAGCCTCCTTAATTTGAACTTGTTGAGAAAGGCTGCTCGGTCCAAAATTGATTGTTACTATTGATGTGAATGTTTTCTGTTTTTCTTTTGTTCCCCTTCGCTCCCACTCCTGTAATAACCCTGCAAAGGGTTAACAGTATGTGAAAATAAATAAATAAATAAATAAATAAATATATATATATATATATATATATATATATATATATATATATATATATATATATAACTTTATTTCTAAATATATTTACTTCAGAGAAGTTTTCAGTGGTTAGACCAGCGATTGTCCTGTTCCCTTCTCTTCTGTGTTATCATTTTGTGCGCTGGCCACGATGACCAAGTTCCAACTCGCCCGCCTTTCGGTTCTACTAATCACTCATACATTCCGCGGTCACGAAACGTACGTTGCTTTTGTTCTAAAATGTTGTGTAGTTCAAATTTTACCTTGCAAATTCAGCGCCTCTTCGTTGATTGAGTCCTATTTTTTTCTGTACTGTACACTGTTTGCTTTGTGCATGTCCCCTCATCTATTCATAAGTTGTGCTTTGTCAAATACAGATGATACTGCATTTAACGTTCTTGTATCGTCGCCCTGTGCTATTTCGGTCATGTAGTGCAGTGACAATTGTGCAACACAATAAATATCATGAAACACTTGCTTAATTGAGCAGTGTGCTGATATGTTTCTGCTTTGATGCAGAGGTGTTCCCGCTCGAAGAAAGCCAGTCCAACTCAGCAGAATGCTGGTTTCCCTCCCAAGTAAAAAAGGTGTGTGTTATTTTTTTAGAACATTACCTACAGTGCTTTTTATCGCATTGTTAGGCGGAGGTCACAAATTTCATAGAATTAACGAGTGGCCCAGCGGTCAACTACATACGGCAGAACCATTGTTATTGCAAATCGTTATGGGAAAGGAAGGCTCAAAAAGTTGAGTCCTGCCGTTTCATGGCCCAACTGTAAATGTGTGATCTAAACTGCAAAAGTGATAGTGCCCTGCTTTTAACTAACCTTGATTTCTGTTTTCCTTTTATAGACTAAATTGTAACGTTTCAGTCTTAGGATTGCGTTCTCGTTGTATTGAAGACTACCACTTGATGTTTCACCTTATGTCTCGAGACATTTTGGATCACTAACATTTTCCCGCAAGAAATCTAGCGGCGACATATGAAATGCAATCAGGTGCATCAATGTGTACCTTCCAAAACGCACCCCACTCATAAAAGGCATATTCCAGCATTCGTCTGACGTATGTAAATACGCGGTTGAGTCACTTCACAAATTCGCTTCGTTATGTTGAGGATAACCAAAAAGCAAATTTTTTCTTGCCCAATAGTACTAAAGATTCATTAGTTCTGTTTGCATATTGATCGATTCCTTATTCGAAGGATATGAGCATTTAAATTAGAAGGCAATGTAAGCGGCCACGGAAAGAAAGAATGGAGGATATTTCGTTAGGCTCCATTAACTGTCAATAGTACGGAACACCTAAATACAGACTCAAAACCCAGCTTTGTGGGTTGAAATCAGCAGCTTAAAGCTAAAACAGCGACAGCACTAAAAACATCAGACTTTATGAAGGGAAACATTAGGTTAGGAGATTCTCAGAGTAAAGCACCGTGGTGCTTCAGCACCTATGGCTTTGCTCTACTAGGTTCAACGTTACAAGTTCGATACCTAGCCGTAGCGGTCACGTTTTCAGCAGTTGGTGTGACATGCAACAGCGCCCGTGTATTTGAACATAAGCCTTCATTTTAAATCTTCAGCTAGTGAAAATTCAGACGGAGTCAGCAGCTATTCTGCGTACTACTTTTAACGTATGCGAGACGCAATAATGTTAAATTGTTTTCTCGTCACGGGAATACTTCAACGGGGGGGGGGGGGGCACCATCCGTCCATGGCAGTATATTCTTATTTCGTACTGGTTATTGAATTTCAGTGTAAATTGTACCAGCTAAGTATGTTGCCTATTACTTTGCTTTCTGGGAAGACGTGTGTTTTGAATAGGAGCTACTTCTGCTAACTCCGCCGTATTTCAGTTGTAATTTAAGTCTGTTGATCAGTTTTCGCTGCTCCCTTGGAGGGGATGGATGTAGACCACCCCGGGCGACTGCCGGCACCAGCGGCGTCAGCGGCGGCCGCCTCCAGGAAGCGGATGGGACAAGCGGGCGACAGCGACAGTGAAGATACTCATGCTTACTATCTCAGCAGTGAGGACTTTTCAGATGACGGTTTCCAACCTGTGCTGAGCCGCAAGGCGAAGAGAAGGAACATGAGGACATCCTCATCATCAACTATTCAAACTGTAAGTGAAGCGCCAAAATCGAACACTTATACCATCCTGTTTCTGCCTGCACTTCCTACCGTCAGCATGAAACGCCTTGACAGACAGTCTGTGTCGAGGTCTCTGGAAACGCTCGTGCCAAATAAGATCACGGACATAAGAGTGAACGCCAGAAAGAATATACTGGCTGTGGACGTTTTGCACGCAAGTGCGTTGGGCGTTCTGCGCAGTGTAACTGACTTGGACGGCAACCAGGTGCGCTCTCATGTTCCCTTGGGTTGTGATGTAGTAACCGGCGTGATCTACGACATTGATGTCGCTATTTCCAAAAAGGACTTACAACTTCTTGTCAAGTCAACAACTGATACTCCAATTGTTGATGTCACCCGGCTAGGCAAGTCTCGCTGTGTGAAGATTGCGTTTAAGAGCACATCACTCCCCTCTCATGTGAAGATGGGGTACTTCAGACATGCTGTGCGGCCTTTCATTCGAAAGCCTCTCCAGTGCCGTAAATGCATGAAACTTGGACATGTGAGCAGCGTCTGCGAGAATTCGGTGGTATGCCACCGCTGCGCCGAGCACCATGAAGCGGATAAGTGCGTCGCAACTGTCAAGAAATGCTCTAATTGCAATGGATCCCATGAAGCCACATCGAAGGACTGCCCGCGGATTCAGAGGGAAATTGCCATCTTGAAGGAGATGGTGCGCGATCACTCATCTCATCGAGAAGCTGCAGCTAAAGTCAGAAGGCGTCGTTCACGTCGACGTCGGTCTTCGAGGACGCCCGCTACCTCCTCGACACGTTTGCGTGATCCCTCATTCGTACCACCTCCTTTGCCTCCCAGGCCACATGCCGTGGGAAAGGCTGTAAAGGACAAAGCCAGTGAGCATACCCTAACTGCGACAGAGTGGCCTCCACTTCCAGGGGAAGCAGCATCGAGCGAACCGAAGGAGCTTCATAACGGCCAGTCCGCATTCCCGGTTCGAGATCTTTCCAACCAAGACAGGCAAGTGACTGCAATCGTCCCGGTTCGAGATCTTTCCAACCAAGACAGGCAAGTGGCTGCAATCCTGCAATGATTAATTGCCACGATTCGCACGCTACTGAGCAGCATACAATCTCCGTCTGCTAAGAGTGCACTGCAAATACTGGATGCACTGAATCCAGTTCTTGCTAACTTCGTATAAGCACAATGGCTCAACAAAATCTCATCTTCCGCACCGAAGTTAAAAGTGCGTCGATTTTTCAGTGGAATGCCAGAGGCATGAAGTCCCGTATCTCGGACTTTCGCCAATTTGTTCGGGCCAATCAATTCCCTATACTTGTCATATGTGAACCAAACGTATCAATGCCTTATAGATTGTCCGGTTATGATGCTTTTTGTTCAGCCGCTTGCGAAGAACGAAGCAAAGCAATTGTTTACATTCGCACAGACTTGACTTATCTTTCGCACCCAATAAGTTCGAATGACGACAATCGGTACGTGTGTCTTCGTGTAAAGAAGAATGCAGTTTCGTTCTCGCTTATTGGTGGATATATATCTCCGTCATCGCGATTTGACTGCGACAGATTAAAAGACATCTTAATGAGAACCGATGGGCCTTGGATCATTACCGGTGACTTCAACGCCCATCACATGCTTTGGGGGAGCACTAGGATGAATGCCAGGGGCCGGAGCATTGTTACATTCGCTTCCGATTACGACCTTTCCATCATGAACGATGGTACCCCCACATATCTGTGGTGTCTCACGTATGGCAGTTGCCTTGACCTGACATTGGTGTCAGGGTGCTTCTCTCACAAAGTTAAGTGGTTTTGCGATATTGAGACTCGTGGGAGTGATCACATACCCACCTACGTGACGACCGATGGTATCATTAAAAATTTCTCTTCCGGTGTTGCAATTGGCACTGACTGGTCGATGTTTGCATCGCGTGTTGAGAACGCCTGCCAAGAAGGCCTCGCCTGCAGCTTGGAAAATACCATAGCGGAAGCTATGCAAGCGTCCAAATGTAAATTACCATTTTCGTCTAAAATAACACAGTTTGACATCGAACTGGAAAAATTACGAGCTATACGAAGGCGTGCTGAACGACGATACAGATGCACAAGATCAATTTGCGATCTGAGGGAAGCAAGGTGGCTCCAGAAAAATATTCAACGACGCATTTACAAACTGGAGAGCGAACGCTGGAAAGCATTCTGCGAATCTCTAGACCCTCATAAACCGCTGTCATATATCTGGAGAACAGTTCGTGGTCTTCGCTCCTCTCCGCAACAACGGCACCCTTTTAAAGCTTTGGCACTCCATCATGGAAAAACATAACTCGAGGTGGCTGAAGAATTTTGCACGAGAGTTGCCGGGAATATTATGAACGAGAGCATCGACGCCGTGATCGTTCCTGAGACGCGATTACCAGAAATGGACATTCCGTTCACCATGGAAGAACTGGAAGGTGCGTTAGTCTCTTCTATGCGCATGTCATCGCCAGGTCCTGATGGTATTACTTATAGTGTGTTGGGACACCTTGGACAAAAAGCCAGAAAAGAACTTTTAACATGCTTCAACAACTCTTGGCTCAGCGGCAGTGTTCCCCGAGAATGGAAAATAAGTCGATTAATACCACTTTTGAAATCGGGAAAATCACTATTGGACTTGACAGCGTATCGCCCCATTGCCCTCGCAAGCTGCCTCGGAAAAGTGATGGAAAGAATGGTTCTATTTCGTCCCGAGTGGTACTTGGAACGATACACCAAATACCCTTCTTGCATGGCAGGCTTTCGTCGGGGCCGCTCCTCCATTGACTGTGTCCTTGACTTATCGACATTTGTTCAACAAGAAAAAAGTCGCAAGCGCATATCAGTGGCACTCTTTCTTGACGTGAAGGGTGCATATGATAATGTAGCTCACGATGCCATCCTCACTTCTCTCGCAGCAATGGGCATTGGTGGACGAATGTTTCAATGGATAAAAGATTATATAACTGGCAGGGGTTTCTTTGTACAAACATATGAGGGTACAACTGCCCAACATTACACCTACTGCGGAGTACCTCAGGGAGGTGTTTAAGCCCCACATTGTTCAATGTGGCCCTCATTGGTCTGGTGAAGGTTCTGCCAAAGTCGGTGTGCCTATCCATATACGCCGATGATATTTGCTTCAGGGGTGCTGCAGTTACTCGCCCTCAGGTGCGTGCACGAATACAGCGGGCAGCAACCCTCACAACAGCCTACCTTCAGAAACAAGGCCTAAATATATCAACTGTGAAATGCGCGTTGATGGCGTTTACACGCAAACCAATGACGCCATACCCTGTTTACATCAATGGGCAGAGTGTCAAATATGCACGGACGCATCGTTTCCTGGGCATAATAATCGATAGAAGTCTTTCGTGGAGCCCACATTGTGCGTACTTGAAGAAGAGACTGCTATCTATTGTGCATATCATGAAATTCTTGTGCGGTAAAGCATGGGGAACTTCTGTGGCCTCCATGCTACAGCTGTACAGGGCCCTATTTCCGGGTCTATTGCGCTACAGCTTGCCGGTACTGACTAACACTTGCAAATCGAATATTCATTCATTGGAGAGTTTGCAGGGTCAGGCACTGCGTATCTGTCTAGGACTGCCCCGATGCGCTTCTACTTATGCCACAATCATGCTTGCCAAAGACCATCCGGTCAGGACATATATAGTTGTGGATTGCCTCAGAGCGCACATTCGACATGCTAGCCGTGTCCCCGACCACCACTTGGCCCTTCTATCTTCCGGAAGACCACGTGCTACGTTTTCAGACGTCATAGCCAAGCACCTAAACAGCATTCCATCAGGATATACGCCAGCTGCGAGAACGGCATCTCCTTTGTGGTGCCTCGACCAGCCGCAAGTACGTCTAAAAATTCCGGGAATCAAAAAGAAAAGCAGTCACTCCAGAGTACCCCGCAGAGGCGCCTGCGCAAGTAGGCGTTTGGTGTGTAGCGACACCACGGACCCGAGCTAACGGGGGAGTTTTGACTTCCTCCCGCGCCTAGCCGTGCGTGGCTTTGCCGTGTCCGGGGAAAATGGGATCCTGGGGGTTGAGCTGACGCTGGGTGATTGGACCTTTAAGGCCCCCCGGCAGAGGCAACACACCCCTTTGGCCCCGGCTTCACGCAGACGGCACCCCCGGAATGACCCGCCCGGGGGGAGTCGGCCGTTGCCTTTTCCTGTCTCCACCTCACATCTTCGTCTTTCCTCTCACTTTAAATCTTTCCTGTCTTCTACTCACTTCCATTGACTTCCGTGTTTCCTGGCGGCAAGGGTTAACCCTGCGCGGCTATCCTACCTTAGATACACCATATTCGGTTATAGTGGTGGCGTACAGCTGGCGTCTGCGGGGCCTGTACTCACCGACCCTGCAGCGTCCCCTTGTAGGACTCCATGGTGGGTGGCTGGCGCCGCTGCCGAAAGTAAGCATTTACATATGGCTTGTTCCTTCCCTCCACTCCCTGATCACCCTCAGAAAAGAAGGCGCACCGATGAAGTTTTCCAGTTTTTCGGTAACCAGAAAGTATCTTTTCCCCGATTTCATGTTATTCACGCAGACACACCCGGCAAATCAGTGCGAACACTTTCATCTTTTCTAGTATCAAAGTCTTTGACGGAAATCTTTGGCCCAGGATATAAAGCAACGAGAATGGCAAGTGATGACCTCCTGTTGGAGCTCCGCGACCAGAAACAATATGAGAGACTGCCTAATCTAGTGAAATTTGGAGATACCAAAATAATAGTAACCCCACACCAAACCATGAACACCACCCGTGGCGTTGTTTCAGATGATGACCTGTTAGGGCTCACTGAGGCTGAACTTCTGGAGGGTTTTAGCGAACAAAATGTCATCAACGTGAAGTGAATTAGGATGAGACGTGATGGCGAAGAAATCCAGACTAAGCACCTGATACTCACCTTCAATTCAAGTGAACTGCCCGACTCCGTTGAGGCTGGGTATATCAAGTGAGGCCATATATACCAAATCCTCTCCGATGTTTTAAATGCCAGCGGTTCGGCCACAGTTCACAGAACTGCCGAGGCCGCCTAACTTGCGCGAAATGCAGTGCTGAAGAGCACACATCAGATGCCTGTGAAAACTCTCTTCACTGTGCGAACTGTAATGGGGAACACGCCGCATACTCGCGGTCATGCCCGTGCTGGAAAAAGGAAAAGGGAATTGTCACAATTAAAGTAAAACAAAACATTTCATTTAAGGAGGCACGAAGGCAGGTGTCCTGCCTACCAGAAACTAGCTTTGCCGAAGTGGCGCGTCAGGGGGCAGCGCCACGACGGCCCCTGGCGCCCGTCTGGCACACGCGTAGTGAGCCAGCGGTGACGCCATCTGCCCCTCGGCGGCTGCAGCCAGTGCTGCTCCGCCATCCAAGAAAGACCCACCAACCTCCGGGCTGGGGGCCGCAAAGGCCTTGTCTTTAGAGGCGAGGCCCTTAAAACAAATGCAGCGCTCACAAGAGCGCATGTCCAGCGCCTCGCAAGAGGCAATGGACACAACACCGAGCATGAGGGCGCAGCCAGCACCTAAGGATCGGCGCGACTCCGTCGACCGATCCAAAAAAATTGCCCGCAGCTTCCCTCGGGGGAACACTGAGGAGGATGCGGACCATATAATTGGTTAACGGGGTGTTAAAGTGCGACTTACTTGGGTCGATGGCTAAATTGGTTAACGTGGTTGTGAAATGGGGTGTTAAATTGCGACTTACTTGGGTCGATGGCTAAATTGGTTAACGTGGTTGTAGGAGGGGGTGTTAAATGAGTGAACACGTACACACGTATGCGAAAGGGCGGCGCTGGTCGAAGGGACGTCGATCATTGTGTTTGTGGATTCGTTGGAATTCATTTCACCGTGACCTTGGACGTCGACGCGCCGTACAAACCAACCGACGAGCGGCAACTGAGCGAGCGAGCGCCGACCTTGA
Organism: Rhipicephalus microplus; assembly: GCF_013339725.1. NCBI lineage: Eukaryota > Metazoa > Arthropoda > Arachnida > Ixodida > Ixodidae > Rhipicephalus > Rhipicephalus microplus. The sequence goes on along the minus strand of NC_051171.1, from coordinate 116,354,708 downwards.
GTATATATACAGCACGACGGCGCATGCACTGTCAGCTGTTGAATGTTCTCGAAGCGCGACGCCACATGCGCGTCCACTGGAGAATCAGGAGGATTGTAGATGTCGAACGCGGTGTGTAGAGAAGGAAGGGTGCACAGATGGTGGAGGAGTGAAGCGCGCGCGGTGTGTAGAGGAGGAAGGGATGCACAGATGGTGGAAGAGTGGGCAACGGCGCGACGGCGCATGCGCGCGCGTCAGCGGTCGAATGTTCGAGAAGCGGTGCGGACGGCGCGGACGGCGCACTACAAGGCGCGAGTATAAGATGCTCCGCATCTAAAAAGAAAAATCTCGTGTCATGGCCCCTGGAAAGGGTCCGTGAGCTAACTTTTCATCCTTCAGCACACAGCACAAAACACATCTAAAATGGATACACAGATCTTACAGTGGAATGCGAGAGGACTTCTTCATAACCTCGATGATATTAGAGAACTTCTTAATAAACATACACCAAAGGTGCTGTATGTTCAGGAAACACATCTCAAGTCCACACAAACAAACTTTCTAAAGCATTATGATATCTTCCGCAAAGACCGTGACGACGCTGCCGCTTCGTCGGGCGGTGTCGCTATAATAGTTGATAAAGGTGTTGCCTGTAAGCAATTAAACCTCCGAACTTCTCTTGAGGCAGTTGCTGTCCGAGCAGTGCTGTTCAGGAAGCTACTAACAATTACTTCTATTTACATTCCCCCGTGCTATCAACTCTCAAAGACACCATTTCAAAGCTTCATTGATGAACTTCCTCCGCCATATATAGTCGTTGGTGATCTAAATGCACATAATCCTCTATGGGGTGACTCTCGTTTAGATGCGCGAGAACGCCTAATAGAACACTTTCTGTTTTCGTCAGGTGCATGTCTACTAAACAAAAAAGAACCAACGTATTATAGCACTACACACAACGCATACTCTTCTATAGACCTGAGTATTGTCTCGAGTGCTATAATCCCATACCTGGAGTGGTTCGTTCTCAAGAACCCTTTTGGAAGTGACCACTTCCCGATTTTGTTAAAGTTAACAAAAGATATACAGGCTCGCCTGACTTTCCTCGCTGGAACACCAAGTCAGCCAACTGGGAACTGTTTCGAGAAATTACATTTTTAGATGGAGATGAGATTGCTGATTTTAATATAGACGATGCTGTAGCATACCTAACAGGTTTTATTATTGACGCTGCAGTGAAATGTATCAAGCAAACCAACAGAAAGACCAATAAACGTCGCATCCCATGGTGGAACGACGATTGTCGGAAAGCGCGCAATAGACAAAATAAAGCTTGGAGACTACTCCGAAATTACCCAACGGCTGAAAACCTCAACAATTTCAAACAGGTTAAGTCCCAAGCCAGAAGAGCGCGTCGTCTTGCAAAGAAAGAAAGTTGTAATAAGTACATCTCCGGTATAAATTCTTACACTGACGAAACGAAGGTTTGGAATAGGGTAAACAAGTTAATGGGTCGGGAGTCACACCCCCTACCTTTGGTAAGTAGCCGAGGGGAGAGCCTGGAGGAGCAAGCGGACTGCCTAGGCGAACACTTTGAATACGTCTCAAGTGCATCGCACTACACAGAAACGTTCTTAAGATTCAAAGAACGCGAAGAGCGGCAACCCCTTAAATCTAAACGTACATCCAGGGAAGCTTACAACTGTCCATTTTCAATAGCTGAACTTAAGGCATCTCTTGTGTACTGCAACAACTTGGCGCCAGGTGGCAATCGTATAACGTACGAAATGATCAAGTATCTTCACCCAGAAGCACTAAAAACACTCCTAACCCTCTTCAATACCATGTGGGAAGCTGGATATATTCCATTGTCATGGAAAGGAGCGATAGTCATCCCGGTACTTAAACAAGGCAAAGACCCGTCCTTGGCCGCCAGCTACAGGCCAATAGCGTTAACAAGCTGTTTATGCAAACTATATGAGAAAATGTTAAACCGGCGCTTAACCCACTTCCTAGAAAGTAACAGTATACTAGACCCCCTTCAGTGTGGTTTCAGAGAGGGGAGGTCGACAATAGACCACCTTGTTCGCATAGAGACATACATCAGAGATGCATTTATTCATAGGCAGTTTGTACTTTCGGTATTCTTAGACCTGGAGAAAGCGCACGATACCACATGGCGATTCGGGATCCTACGCGATCTTGCCACCATGGGCATCCATGGGAACATGCTAAACACAATTAAAAGTAATCTGTCTAACCGAACCTTTCGCGTAAAAGTGGGAAATGCTCTCTCTAGATCATTTACCAAAGAGACTGGTGTTCCGCAAGGGGGCGTGCTTAGTTGCACACTCTTTCTTGTAAAAATGAACTCCCTGCAGTCAGTCATTCCAAGCGCGATGTTTTATTCTGTGTATGTTGATGATGTGCAGATGAGTTTTAAATCATGCAATATGTCTATCTGCGAACGACAAGTGCAGCTTGGAATGAATAAATTTTCTAAATGGGCGGATGAGAATGGTTTTAAAATAAACACCCAGAAAAGTACTTGCGTACTCTTTTCCAACAAACGAGGAGTAATGCCACTACCAAACATTATGATTAAGGGAGACCAACTCTCTGTGAGCAGCGAGCATAAATTCCTAGGAACCACTTTAAATTCTAAGCTCACGTTTATTCCCCATAATAAACATGTAAAAATGAAATGTCTGAAAGTGATGAACCTCCTAAAGCTCCTATCACGTACAACATGGGGTAGTGATCGGAAGTGTCTCTTGAACTTGTACAAAAGCCTTGTTTAGTCGCGTCTTGATTACGCCTCTATAATTTATCGATCCGCAACGCCAAGTGCTTTGAAAATCCTAGACCCCATTCACCATCTTGGTATCCGACTGGCTACCGGTGCTTTCTGGAGAAGTCCGATCCAGAGTCTCTATGTAGAGTCCAATCAGTGGTCACTTCACCTGCAGTGATCCTATAGCAGTTTCACTTATTTTATAAAGGTACGCACAAACATAAAGCATCCTTCTTATCCAGCTATAAACGATATGACCGCTGCCACCCTCTACCATAATCGACCCACAGTGAGAAAGCCGTTCTCTTTGCGTGTGAGAAGCTCAAGTGAGGAAATGGGTGTTCCGCTGCTAGAACTTTGTCCTATGCCCACAACAAAACATTTACCGCCGTGGCAGTGGCAGCTCATACAATGTGACACTTCCTTTGCCGAGATCACTAAACAGGCACCAGAAGTACATATTAAAATGCATTTCCGACAACTCCAGTCCAACTACTCATGCGTAGAGTTTTATACTGACGCTTTTAAGTCGCATGCAGGGGTGGCTTATGCAGCCGTCGGACCATCCTTCTCGGAATCCGGTGTGTTGCACCCGGAAACAAGTATATTTACGGCTGAGGGTTATGCACTATTGTCGGCTGTGAAACATATACGGAAATCAAACATACAAAAATCAATTATATTCACAGACTCGTTAAGCGTCGTAAATGCATTAAGATCCCATTTCAGATTCAGAAATCCGGTAATAATTGAGCTGTATTCCGTTCTGTGTACAGCATATATGTCCAACCAGCTTGTTACTATTTGCTGGGTTCCTGGCCATAGAAGCATCGAGGGCAATGTGTTAGCTGACCAAATGGCCACGTCAATTATATTGCGCACTATTAACCCCACAGCTACTGTCCCTGCAACAGATTTGAAACCCTTCCTTCGTAAGAAACTGCGAAACCACTGGCAACGCTTGTGGGACACAGAAATAAATAATAAGCTTCACTTGATTAAGCCGCGGTTGGGTTACTGGCCCTCCGCTACAAGAACACGGCAAACTGATGTCCTATTCTGTCGCCTCAGAATAGAACACACTTATGGCACCCATAGCTTTCTGCTGACTGGCGATGAACCTCCTACTTGTGGTAGATGTGGTGAGAGGCTAACCGTCCTCCACGTCCTCCTGGAGTGTCCGGAAGCTGAAAGTGAGAGAAAGAAATATTTTGCTTTAGCATACCGCTATAATCTTCCTTTACATCCGATTATGTTTCTCGGTGAAGAACCGCTTTTTGATGCAAAATCAGTTTTAAGTTTTTTAAAGGATGTAGTATTGAATGTTTTTAGCCCAACATTGAATGTTTTTAGCCCAACAGGTTCATAGCGCATCCTCTGTTCAGAGGATGCCGCTGTGATAGCAGCTTTCAATAAGCCCAGGCCTCCATGCTCTTGTTCTAAGCGCCCTGTCGAGGCACTGGTGCTCCATGCCACGTTTTTATTTCACATACATATCACTTTTAAACCATTTTATGTCTCCATAGCACACATCATATGTGATTGCCATAATTTTACTATGCATATATTTTTACGCACCTATAGCGACTGTTTTTAGGCCCATTTACAGCCACGTCACATCTGTTTTATCCACATTGCACATTGCACAGTTCATTATCATCGCTCTGGCGCTTTTTGGCCACATCTGGCCCTTGCGCCAATAAACTCCACTAATCATCAATCATCAATCAGTCACTCCAGAGTAGCATTGAAGCAAGCAACACTGCTATTATTGCATGAGTTGTACTTAGACCGAACGCAGATATACACTGATAGGTCCGTCTCATCCAGCAGCTCATCAGGTGCCGCTGTAATTCCGGCTGCAGAAATGACAATCAAGTTTAAGTTGTCGCATATGACTACATCTACGGCATCAGAGCTTGCTGCTATAAGGGCTGCTTTACAATATCTCGTTCAAGAACGTTCAGGAAAATGGGTCATATGCTGTGATTCAAAGGCAGCGCTTCAGAGTTTGTAGTCTGCCATGCGTAGGAGGAGTCATGACCAACTGGTACAAGAAATAAGACATTGCCATCATGAAGCTCTAGCACGAGGGCATGATATTATATATCAATGGCTGCCTGGACATATCGGTATTACCGGAAATCAATTAGCCGATGATGCAGCCCGCTCAGCCCATGAGGAAACCCGTGTAGTCCCGATTCCTCTATCAAGGAATGATGCAGCAAGACAACTTTACCTGCTGGCTCAAGATCTCACACGCACGTTCTGGTCGTCTACCAGCTTCCAAAGGTGTGAATTTTATGAACTGGATCCTTCGCTCAAGCTAAAGCTACCATCACAACTTTCCCGCTCCGATGCGACACTGTTATGCCGCCTTTGGTTGGGTGTTGCATTTACAAAGGTGTACTCCTTTCGCATTGGTATGGCAGAGACTCCTACATGCGACTACTGCGGAGCTGAAGAGACCATCGAACACGTCCTGTGCAGCTGCGCTTGCTACGACACACAGCGATGCCAGCTCCGGAGGGTTTTGAATCGACTTGACCCCGGACCATTGTGTGTGCAGAAGATACTAGGACCTTGGGCATCTGCCTCAGTTGCGCAGAAAGCAACTAAAGCACTGCTACTTTACCTTAAGTCAACAAACCTGAGCGACCGCCTGTAGAATGTGCGTGCTCCCCGAGTGTGCTCGTGATTGTGTGTACCTTCTCATCTTTCTGCAACCTCTTTTCTCCCCTTTATCCCTTCCCCAGTGCAGGGTAGCGAACCGGATGTGCGTCTGGTTAACCTCCCTGCCTTTCCTTGCATATTTATCTCTCTCTCTCTCTCTCTCTCTGCATTCTGCCAACTGCTCTCAGCATGCTGAAACCTGGTGCCTATCTGGTATATCTCCCCTTGTGTATGTTGTGTAGAGCACTATTGTGTGTGTGTGTGTGTGTGTGTGTGTGTGTGTGTGTGTGTGTGTGTGTGTGTGTGTGTGTGTGTGTGTGTGTGTGGTGTGTGTGTGTGTGTGTGTGTGTGTGTGTGTGTGTGTGTGTGTGTGTGTGTGTGTGTGTGTGGGTGTGTGTGTGTGTGTGTGTGTGTGTGTGTGTGTGTGTGTGTGTGTGTGTGTGTGTGTGTGTGTGTGTGTGTGTGTGTGTGTGTGTGCGTGTGTGTGTGTGTGTGTGTCGATAAAATGCCACAAAAAATGCCGCACATGTCGCCCACCCAGTTTGTGATTCTCTGTAACAATATTCTTCTCATACTCTGGCTTGAGAACGCTTATATCCTTATCTCAGACGTTGCATCATCAGTGTGCCCATTTCGTCGCACTTTTTGTCGTTTTACAACAATGCGACTGCCATGCATCTTTTTTTTTCTCCTCTGGCTTTTCCAGGTGTTTCATTTTTTTCATTTCAGGGGCCCACAAGCAGCAAAGGGGCATTATTTTTTTGTAAGAAAATGTACTCATTGAAGTGCTCTTCTTGTGTAAAAAAAGATTGTTAAAATTTTGTAAGGACAAAGCATCTTTCATACTGTGTGATTTAAGTAACCGATTCATTTTGTTTATACAACAACCAGGTGGATGAACATACGCCACCCCAGGTGAACTGCATCCATATAAGCAATTCTTGTGACTTCGACATATACTGCCGTGAGCCGTGGCCCCCTACCTGATGTGCTGGCTGACGCAAGACCTGCCAGCAGGGACCGTTCAGATGGTGATTCAAGGCACCGTACTGAGGTGAGTCGATGGGCTTTGAGCCAAATTTTTACATGAATTCATAATGCATGCCGTCAGATAGATACTATGCCTTGAGTATTTGACAGGTACAATGCTCTGCCTACGGTTGCCAATAATGTCTGCACACCCCAATGCCTTCTGTTCTATTACAATAATCCCATGCGTAGCCGGGATTGTTAGGTGGTTGTTCCTTGTCCCTGAGATGTGTTTCTACAAAGCCACGTACCATCAGCTTCTCCTCCCTTAGCTGTTCTTCTGTTGTTTGAATTCATTCAAAAAAGTACAGGCTGGCAAAGGGTCGAGCAGGAGTGTAGGGAAAATTTATAGCTAAAAAAGAAAGTAGCAGGGCAGATGACGCTCCTGGATTTTGTATACTTGTGGACAGGGGCAAATCAGAGCCACAGCAGGCTTTTAAGGCCTTGTTTCTTGTAGTTTTTTGCGTGAGTACCACACTCAGCCTGGTCAGTCTATCAGCACATCCTATATGCCTTTTTTTCCTGCCAATGATTCCGCCAGGATATTTATTTTTTGTATTTACCTCTACATACCGCTACAGTGCGCTTCCTACAGTTGCCAATCATGTGTGCCCACGCGACACTTTGAGCAATTATGAAATGGAAGCGCACAACGTAGAAGCAGACGGAAAGACAGGGACAAGCGCTAACTACCAACTGAAAGTTTATTCGGAAAAAATATGAAATATATACTAAAAGATGATACAGTGTCAAGGCACATACGATAACACCAAAGCACAGACCAAAAATGGCAACACCGATAGAATATCTTAGTGCGTCAGCCCTACCTTACCATCGCTTACTGTGCTTTACATTGATTAGTTAACTTCTACGGCATCTGCTAATGTTTAAAAACGCTAGCTCCTTATCGGACAAAGCGATTGATGGTTTGCTGACGCAAGCCCCGTGTTCCGCTATGGCTAGGCCACTATGTGGCTAGGCTGACATGTGGCGCTAGACACAGGGAACAGCGGTGTAAAACAAAGCACAGGAACCGTTTTGTCGACTGCATTAGTGACGTAGTTTACATGATCATACTTTCGTGCGGTGCCTGTTATATTGGGCAGACTGGAAGATGCCTCAACGACAGGTTGCGTGAGCATGCGTGCAATGTTCGTAGCGGCAATGATGGTTTTCTTGCCCAGCATGTCACTAGATGTGGCTGTGAAGTACAATTTGATAAGACAGTAGTTCTCCAAAAGCACAAAGATGAGCGCACAAGGCTTATAATTGAAGCAGCACACATAGCGGAACACGGGGCTTGCGTCAGCAAACCATCAATCGCTTTGTCCGATAAGGAGCTAGCGTTTTTAAACATTAGCAGATGCCGTAGAAGTTAACTAATCAATGTAAAGCACAGTAAGCGATGGTAAGGTAGGGCTGACGCACTAAGATATTCTATCGGTGTTGCCATTTTTGGTCTGTGCTTTGGTGTTATCGTATGTGCCTTGACACTGTATCATCTTTTAGTATATATTTCATATTTTTTCCGAATAAACTTTCAGTTGGTAGTTAGCGCTTGTCCCTGTCTTTCCGTCTGCTTCTACGTTGTGCGCTTCCATTTCATAATTAGTCATGTATCACCAACTCGCCCAATCAACCATTTTGACTTTGAGCAAGCGGCACTACGTGAACGATCCGGTGCCGTGTAAAGCTGTTGCGTGTAACTGCGTTGCTTAAGACGCCGGCCACGGTGTGTTGAAGCAAGGCTTTCTATCGCACTACTTTGTTCAGCGCATCGCGGAGAATGCTGCGTTTGTTCACGAAGAGAACACACGATGGGTGTTCCATCCCGTTGTCGCTGTTACACAATTCACCCCTTTTGGGTGTCGGCCACTCCTAACCACACTGCACATGACACAGTGAATTGGGGTTGCTGCGAAAGACATGTGATCAAACTTTCAGATACCGCAGTGAATGAAGTGTTCGTTGTTTACAGTTCTAGGGACTTGTGTTCCAGGAACGAACGAAGCAACATCATTTTTCGGCGGGGGAAATTCTCCGATCGAGCCCCTTACGGTCACAGGTCTGTAAAATGGCGTGAGCTTTGCTGTTTTTTTTAAGGGTGACCATGTTGAGGGGTTGTGGTGGCGTCTGAAGGATAGTTGCACATGTACCCTGGCAGTACTTCCTTCTTTTTTCTTTTCATTCCTTCATCACGTTTTACAATGTAGGGTAGCAGCTCGCATGTGCGTCTCGTTTAACTCTCATGTGTTTCGTTCTTTGCCTCTTTCTCCTCTTTATTTTTCTTTATAATCATTAACAAAACGGACAAGCCATGAAAGTTTGTTCCTGAATATGTCACTGTTAAAATATAAAGCAGTTCTTTAACTGGGGCACTCCTTTGTCATATTCTGCGAAGCTGAGTCAATGTCGATCAGCAAGGTCACAGCAATGGTGATCAGCCTGTTGATTAATCAAATTTATTAGCTATTTTTGGCGTTATATAGCGCTCCTTGTGTTTTGTGGGTCAAAGTCTCCTTTGTTTGTTTCAGGGCCGGAGCAGCTTGAGGGCGAACCTTTTCTGGTGTCCGTTGTCACGACTATAATATATGGGGAAGCTTCTGAGTAACGTACGATATAGTCGAAACTTGTAAGACGCAAAGGTTACCAGTATACCAATAACAATCATAATTAAGACGGAGATGTACAAAAACCTTACAAACATATCCCCTTTGTACCAGTCGGTGACTGCGATGTAAACATTATGGACATTTGGACGTAGCTTTGTCGTCGACTCTTTGTGTCCTTTTATTTACATTATATAGGGCAGCGCTTGGGTAACACATCTGAGACACAAAAGAAGGTTCAACATTGGACTAAAATCAGTGATAATCGTGAGAGAGTATAAAACATCTACAAACACACACCCTTTATAATATTCGGCTACTTCGACATAGGTATTATATACCTTAGGACCTATACCTTCGCTCAGCTTGTCGTGATTCACATCAGGGAGGGGCATGGATTTTTTTTGAACATGCCTACGTTGTTAGAACTATGAATAGCATGAGCAATTGGACATTGACTGCCTTGTGAGCTTTCTGAAGACTACGGACCGATGTGAACGCCTTTGACTTTGTTATGGTGCCACCGCTGCGTATGCGTCAGCCTATTTACTGACAATTTCTACGTCTCTTTCCCTTCTCTCGATCCCTGTCTCTCTTTCGTCTGTATACTTCCCTTACCCAAACATGAGCTTAGGATAGCAACCCGCACGTGTGCCTAGTTAACCTTTCTGTCTTCTCTCTCGTTGTTCTTCTTCCATGGATAGCAGGTATGCTTTCGGTGTATCGTATATATGCATCGAGCGTGGTTTCTGAGAAGGTTCCCGAAATTACATGTATGAATGGTAGCGCTGCGTTCGAATACCGACGTTCGCTTCACATACCGCTCCATTTCTTCGGTAATGCACTGCTGAAAAGATACTGAAAGCTCCTGAAATTTTCAACAAACTACAGTTGTTAGACAGCGCGTCTGTCACAGAACGAGCGCTCAAAAGGGGCGCGCCGCCAAATTCCCGCGACGAAACGCCGGAGTGACGCCGCGAGGTCAAAAGAAAAAGAGAAAAAAGAAAACAAGCTCCCCGGGCACGCTCCCTCTCCTCTCGGAAGCGTGGCTTCGCCGACGAACCTCCTCACCCCACATCGGCGGCCGAGCAAGCACTCAAAATTTCTAGAAGGAAAGGGGCGTGGTCATGCCAGGTTGAGTCATCCATCGCGGAGGGCATTCGAACCGTCTCGCCCTCTCCCCAGCCTTCGCTGCGTATCGCGCCGACGAAATGACGAGAACCTTCTGGAATCTCGCGCGGAAGGTATTTAATCGAGCAGCCGAGACGAGAGAGCAGGAGAAGACGGAAGTTAGCGCCAGAGCGCGTAGGGTATCCCGCTGTGTAGTCGGCGAAGGTTTTGTCCGTAGGGACAAAGCAGGAGAAGAAGAAGAGGATTTCCACCTGAGGGGTGAAGGCTCGAGCTACAGGTAAGAACGTGTGTCTACCGCTATCGAGCGAAGACGCGTGGCAACAGCTGCGTGTGTGAAGCCGACGTGTTTTCGGCGAAGAAGTTTGAAGCTTGGAGAGAGGCAAACTGAAGACGCGAGGTTTCCTGGAAGAGAAACTTCAGGGGCAGCGCAACGACAACAACGCTGGACTTTGAGTGAGTGATTCTCGGAAGAGTATCATCCAGACTTTTGTTCCAAGAACTTTGGACTGAATAGGTTTTTTATCTCTTTAGTCTTTAAGTGTCTTGGTTGTTCAATGCATGCGACTGCATTGTGGTGCGTATTGTTGTCTGTGTCTGTTGTTTCGAGTGTGGCTGATTGTACTGTGTAGTACGTTGTTTGTTTGGTGACATATTGTATGCAACTATTGTGGAGTGTGCATTCTTGTGTGTTGTTTTCGATCTGCCGTTAGTGAGAATATAATTTTGTTTGTTTGTCAACTCTCGGCTCTGACTTGTTCTTTGGGCCACAGCCGGCGTCCGCTGGCGCGCCAAAAAGGACCACTTCTAAATTGTCCACGCTTTCGTGGTGTGGTTCGGGGGGCCGATCTTTCGGCCCTTGGAATTAGCCCGGCGATCGCCTCCCTAATTAACGGGATTTGTGTGACAATCAATCTGGCGTCCGCGACGGGGACCTTTTTGGTGCACAGTGTGTCCAAAGTAGTGAGAAAGAGCCTCGAGTTGTTGATAGTGCTATCGGAACGATTTTGTGTGTTGCTCAGTGTTCTCGTTAACGAGTGCAGGGGAGTGTTCCGAAGACTGATTTAGGCAGATATTTTTTGCACATGGCAAGGTTTTGTTTGCAAGACACAATGGATTTCGAAAAGTTAGTCGCTCTTGGTGAGAAGATGGGCCTTTCTGGCGCCGAACTACGGAAGTGGGTCACCCAGAAGGAAAAAGAAGAAAAAGAGAGGTCCAAAGAAGAAAAGGCAGCTGAGCTGGAGAGAGAAAGGCTGGCCGCTGAAAGAGCGAAGGAAGAAAGAGGGCATCAATTGAAGTTGGAGTTGGAGAGAGAAAAGTTGGCAGCCGAAAGGGTGAGAGAACAAAGAGAGGCAAAGGAGCGACAGCTGAAGGAAGAAAGAGAGCAACAATTGAAGTTGGAGCTGGAGAGAGAAAGACTGGCAGTTGAGAGGGCGAAAGAAGAAAGAGAGGAAAGAGAACGGCAGCGACAGCACGAGATAGAACTCGAGCGGCTCCGTTTGCAACAGCGAAGTTAAACTTCAGTCAAAGCGAGAGTTGAAAGCAGCGAATGGGAGGACCACGGCCTCCGCTTGAACCCAAGCAAGCTGCTCGTAGCGTTTGATGAAAGGAAGGGCGACCTTGACGCGTACCTTCACCGATTTGAGACGATTGCGAGGAGCCAGAATTGGCCGGAACATCAATGGGCAACTGCTTTGAGTACTTGCTTGAGTGGTGAAGCGTTCAGTGTGTACGGTAGGCTGACGCCGACCGATGCAGCCAACTATGCAAAGGGGAAAGCTGCTTTGCTGAAGCGATTTAGATTTACGGTGGAAGGATTCCGGGACAGATTTTGGACAGGAAAGCCAGCTGATGGTGAGACGGCTACGCAGTACGCCACCCGACTTAGCCATTATTTCGACAGATGGATTGAACTTTCAGGGACAGCGCGCAGTACGATGAACTTAGAGAGCTCCTAATTGGAGAACAATTTCTTACTAGTTGCCACCCAAGCCTGTCGCTGTACTTGAAAGAGAGGAAGGCTGAGTCACTTGAAGGAATGCTTGAATTGGCTGATCAATTCTTGGAAGCGCAAGGTGGAACTAATTTGGCCAAGGTCAAGAATGAGTGTCCCGAAGACTCGAAAAATTCGGCACCCGAACCAAAGAAGCGTGCACCGGAGAGTGTTCCGAGATGTTTCCTGTGTAACCGAGCGGGTCATCGCGCGAACAACTGTCGAACAATCTTTACGAGCCCTACGGTATTAAAATGTTTCAAGTGTGGTCAGACTGGGCACAAAGCAGCCGCATGCCGAAACGGGGCGAGTCAAACTCACCAGGTATTCTGTGTGCAAGCGGCACCGAAATCCGGTAATAATGCCGTCACCGATGGATTCGTAGAATTGAAAATGGGGAGAAAATCCCTATTGTGGGTGCTGTAATGACCAAACAGCCGACCGGTGTTACGAAGGAAATGCCAACGCTGCCTGGAAAAGTTGAGGACAAAAAGATTACGGTGTTAAGAGATACCGGCAGCTCCACTGTTATCGTGCGGAGAAATTTGGTACGGGAAAGTGAGTTAACAGGCAAAACGAAACCGGTTTGCCTAATTGACCGTACTGTTCGGATGCTTCCCGAAGCAGAAATTAAGGTTAAAACCCCGTACTTCCGGAATGTTTGGGAGAAGACCCTAAGATAGTGTCCTCGCCAACCCAGCGACCACGAGATACAAGGGAGGAGCCGCCCGTGACGGATCTCATTAGAGCCCAAGGTGAATCCGCGGTACAAGAGACCATGAATGAGAAGATGATCGTGTTGAATGAGTTCACGGGCCGGGCAGCTGGGCTTACTTCGGCTCAACCTCAACTGACCGACAATGTAAAGGTGACGGAGTCGGCCAGCCAGGCCAAATGTCGGGACATGAAAAAGCGGGTGAATAACCGGACAGGATCGGTTGAGCGTCATGACCCGCTAGCAGTGTCGGAAGTGACAACGATGGCTGAAACGCCGCCTCAGATACCGTTGTTGGAAGGGGCTCGCCGGAACAAAACGAGCAAAAACAATAGGAAGAGATCGAGCGAGCACCGCAAGAAAGGACGCAAGCGCAGCTCGAAATACACAGGATAAGTGCTGAGGTCGAACCGGAATGTGTTTGATAGTGCTAGATGTTAAGTTATAGTGGTTGTTGTCCTGTGTCACAACTGCATGTCGAGCGAGTCAAAATGTTTGTTACGGTGATGTGATGTGTAGTATTGTACAATTGTTGTAATGAGAGAACTTTGTACATTTGTATTGTTTGGAATATGTGATGGAGTGTTGCATTCATGTACCTGTGGCTATATTTTATGTGTTGTGGAATTGAATTGCAATGTACAGTTGTATTGAGTGCTATATTGTGAATGTGACGTGTCATGAGCGACGGACTATGTTACAGTCTTTAAGTGTGTGGTTACTGTTCGCGCTCGTTTGTGTGGTTTTGAATATTATGAGATAATATTCTTAAAGTGGGGGGCAGTGTCACAGAACGAGCGCTCAAAAGGGGCGCGCCGCCAAATTCCCGCGACGAAACGCCGGAGTGACGCCGCGAGGTCAAAAGAAAAAGAGAAAAAAGAAAACAAGCTCCCCGGACACGCTCCCTCTCCTTTCGGAAGCGTGGCTTCGCCGACGAACCTCCTCACCCCACATCGGCGGCCGAGCAAGCACTCGAAATTTCTAGAAGGAAAGGGGCGGGGTCATGCCGGGTTGAGTCATTCATCGCGGAGGGCATTCGAACCGTCTCGCCCTCTCCCCAGCCTTCGCTGCGTATCGCGCCGACGAAATGACGAGAACCTTCTGGAATCTCGCGCGGAAGGTATTTAATCGAGCAGCCGAAACGAGAGAGCAGGAGAAGACGGAAGTTAGCGCCAGAGCGCGTAGGGTATCCCGCCGTGTAGTCGCGCCGCCGTGTAGTCGGCGAAGGTTTTGTCCGTAGGGACAAAGCAGGAGAAGACGTGAGGTTTCCTGGAAGAGAAACTTCGGAGGAGAAGACGGAAGTTAGCGCCAGAGCGCGTAGGCATTCCGCCGTGTAGTCGGCGAAGGTTTTGCCCGTAGTGACAAAGCAAGAGAAGAAGAAGAGGATTTCCACCTGAGGGGTGAAGGCTCGAGCTACAGGCAAGAGCGTGTATCTACCGCTATCGAGCGAAGACGCGTGGCAACAGCTGCGTGTGTGAAGCCGACGTGTTTCCGGCGAAGAAGTTTGAAGCTTGGAGAAAGGCAAACTGAAGACGCGAGGTTTCCTGGAAGAGAAACTTGAGGGGCAGCGCAACGACAACAACGCTCGACTTTGAGTGAGTGACTCTCGGAAGAGTATCATCCAGACTTTTGTTCCAAGAACTTTGGACTGAATAGTTTTTTTCTCTCTTTAGTCTTTAAGTGCCTTGGTTGTTCAATGCATGCGACTGCATTGTGGTGCGTATTGTTGTCTGTGTCCGTTGTTTCGAGTGTGGCTGATTGTACTGTGTAGTACGTTGTTTGATTGGTGACATATTGTATGCAACTATTGTGGAGTGTGCATTCTTGTGTGTTGTTTTCGATCTGCCATTATTGAGAATATAATTTTGTTTGTTTGTCAACTCTCGGCTCTGACTTGTTCTTTGGGCCACAGCCGGCGTCCGCTGGCGCGCCAAAAAGGACCACTTCTAAATTGTCCACGCTTTTGTGGTGCGGTTCGAGGGGCCGATCCTTCGGCCCTTGGAATTAGCCCGGCGATCGCCTCCCTAATTAACGGGACCTGTGTGACAGTGTCTTTGTGTCCTCTTTGTGCCCCGTCTCGTTCGCGCTGTAAAGTTTTCAAGAGTGCATCAGTTCCAACTCGCCCACCTATATTTACTCTACTCGTGTAAAGAGCGCCAAAATGCAGAAATGCAGCTATACATAATATATTCGAGATGTTGTAGCTATCCCATGCAAGAACGATAATGCATCAGGCTTCTGCCAACATCGACTTGGCCATGCACGTGCGAAAAGTTTACTTACGTGTTGTGAGAAACACGTCAGCCATCGATGAGTTTACCCTGTACGAGCACGACCAGCGCGGCAAATACAACTACTGATCTGAGATGCTTTGTATCTTCGCTAACTATAAGTTACTTCAGGTTGTATACAGGTGGCGACACCATAGTACAGCGTGCTCTGGCAATGCAGACAGTTATCGTGAAACAAGCGAGGTTTTTTTACTTGAGACATCACACTGCCCCACTCCAGTGCACAATAACGAAGGTGTGAATGTCGGTTGCGTGTAGTCGCTGGTTGTTCATCGGTCGCAAATAGTTGCTGCACCACTGCAGAGCTACCTTCTGCAGTAATTCTTCTAGCGGGGTGCATCCGGACTGAGCGAAGCAGTGTCCCTATGTTGAGGTAGCTATAGTCATATGAGCGTTTTTTTTTGTCTTGCTGAAAACATCAAGATGAAGTAATGTATTTACAAATATATTTAAATAACGTTAAAAGGCCATTTAAATAACTTGATTTGTACACATGCGAACTTTTGTACGTAGCAAAGGAGAAAGGGCCAAGTATGAGCGTTTTTTTTTTATTCATCATAGAAGTTAGTCTGAAGCTCTAAATCTACAATAATCAGCCCATGAAGGCACTGCTACTCTCTATCAGTTTCAAGTAAAATGCCGCAATGTTCCGTCGGCATAGCACAACAGCCTCAGAAAGACGAGAAAAAACAGGCGTATCGTTGGATTTGACGCTGCACTTTAATGCATGTGCTGTAATGTCCCATTACACGTCTTTCTTTTTGTGAACTCTGTTTCCATGCTACCGTGAACTAGTAAGTTCATTTCTTATCTATCACATCGTTTGCATTGTCTTCAGTAGTCTAGGTAAAACCTGACAGTCTAGGTAAGACCTGATAGAAGAATATTTCGCAGTCTTGGGGCGGAGAGTACTGGCATAATATATGCACAATTAACTATTTGGCAGCATGAGCCGTTATTTTAGGTACTTCCCACAGATGTCTACGTGGTTTGCCTTCTCTCTGTAGGTAAGGCAATTTTTTTATTTTTAACGGAGTACTATATCTTGAAAAATTACGCTGGGCACAGCTGGCCTTGATGTCCACAGGTTTTTTTCTCTTTTTTTTTTCTACGGAATGCAATAACAAGTCGGAGTAAACGATATCAAGATCGTTTTTCTGTCTTAGATGCTTGAACTGCCAGTTAGGTGTGTCGGACACAACGTTGGTCGGGAACACCTTTCTTGTCTATGAATTTTCATTATTGCGGGTATGTAAACAAAAGTTCATTGCGCACAGGCGTTTGCACCCCGCTCTTGCAGGTTGACATAAAACGGCACAGCCGAAAATGCATCCTTCACACTCGCGCTTTTCTCGGTCTCTTGTTTCAGAACAAGCAATATACGATACACTCTGCAACCGGAAGTTATCAAACGGAGGAGCATGGTCCTTCACGCAGTCGCCAGTCTCGTCCCTTGGAGGAAAATTGCCGCCACCGCAGTCATTTGCGCAACAGAAGTCCAAGGCCTGGTCGACGTTTTTGCAATACGCATGTTAAACAAGACGACCCGAGAAAGAACTTTTTCCGCAAGTAAAATGATCATCGCCGACATTGATGAGTTGCTTAGAGCCGAGTGAAGTGTTATTTTCTTTACAGCGCTCAAGTAATTACCGGTTCTCAAAGCTCAAAGAAATCAGTGTAGGCATTGACAAATTTCTTTCTGTGAAGCAGCAGACAGTTTAGGGCAACGTTTTGTTTACCGAAGCCTGACGATTTCGTAAATCTTTGAGGTGTCTTCGTGCGATTGCTTCTCTACAATCGCTAAAAGTGACGCGAGATTCCTACAAAAAGGGTAGATATGTGATTCCGTAATTTTTAAGATGCATCATTAATTGAACCTAATAGACAAAAAACAAAAAATAATAGATGTCAGTCGTGGTATATATAGTAGCAGTGTCATAAAGTATACTGAAAAAAAAGGTAACTTGCTGCTGGCTGGGACTTCATCATCTTTACTTCTGCTGCATTTGCATAATCAATACAAATATCAATTCCTATACTTTCCTTGGTTTTCTTGTCTGTTGGTTCTAATGAATGGTGTGTCCAGCACACAAAACTTTCTTCGATAACTCCGCTTGCATTCCTTACTTTGAGTTTTTGTTGCCCTTGCCACTGCTTGCTTCGGTCAAAATTACGAAAGTAAGTCACTAAGGAGGGCAGTACTGCTGCACGAAATCAGCTGATACAATCAAATGTTTGTTATTGTGTTTTTTCTTAGTACAGTAACTAATGTATATCATCACTGTGACGAGTCAAAAAGTCCAGGGACAGGGAAGCCGTCATGGGTTATATTTGGCCAACCGGGGTCTCTTAACATGCACTTAAATCTTAGTTTGCGGCATTTCCACATTGCCCACCTCTCCTCAGAGTGTTGGGTACAATTTAGTGAGGGGGGTAGTTCCAGAGAACTGCTGGGGAGGGGGCTTTAGTAGATGCATACTGATAGGTTGGCCATAGATATGGGTCATAGTATTGGTGAGAGTGGCTTGACTTTTCTACTGGTCAAGGCACCTTTGGTCACCCATATACGATTATGAATTGTTTTGGCTGCGATTATGAAGACACATGTTGGTGCCTTGAGGTTGTGCTTCTACTGCAGTATGCTTCAATAAAGAAGTTTAAACATTTGCTTATTTTCTCATTTTTTTGAGTTGGTGTACGGTCAACAGGCAGTGCCCTGAGTTTACAACATTCTGTGACTTATTTGCAGTGAAACGACTCATGAGTAGGGCATGAAGTAGAGGGAGTTCATTATGGCCATACAAAATCAAGGTGTACACGACAAATTGCAGTTCACTCACATCGGGACAAATCTGATGGCATACCTTGTTGCAATGATAATTTACGAAAACAACAAGAGCCGCCTGCCTCAACCTAAGCGTTGATCTTCAGGATATTATTACACAAGGCGACGTAAATTAATGTTACACAAGGCGAGGTAAATTAATGGGGGTTTTTAATGGGCCCTGAGTCCGCGATCACAGTCTAATGATGATGATCACCGCCATGGCTCGTACCCACTCAGGGCGATCGCAGTGGAGGCAACGTCGTCTTCCTTCTCTGCCCACGCTTCCCTTGTTTTTCCTGGTTGTGATACTTTGTATCACTCCTCCTCTCTCAGACGAAGCCCTCTGGGCGAGTCATTCTTGCATCCTTCGTGTAAACGGCTTCAGGCGGGCAACATGCGTCACCTCCGTCTTGCATGAACGTCGGCCACTAGTGGTGACACGTGCAATTTCGTAGTTGACCTCGCTGACACGACGGAGTATCACAAAAGGACCGGCATAGTGTGCCAGTAGCTTTTGGCTCAAGCCACGTCTGCGTATTGGGGTCCACACCCACACTAGATCACCGGGGGCATAGGTTACATGCCTGTGTTGACTGTCGTAGCGAGTTTTGGATGACTCTTGCGCTGCCAGTGTACGTAAGCAGGCAAGTCGACGGGTCTCCTCCGCACGACACAAGGTTTCAGCAATCGTTAAATCGTCATGGATGACAAAAGGAAAGATAGTGTCCAGCGTATGTCGAGGTGAGCGAGCGTAGAGCAGATAGAAAGGGCTATAGCCTGTCGTTTCGTGTTTCGACGTGTTGAAGGCGTACGTGACGAACGGTAATACTTCATCCCAGTTTTTGTGGTCAGAGGCGACGTACATTGACAACATGTTGATCAACGTTCGGTCTGTGCGCTCGGTGAGACCGTTAGTTTGCGGATGATACGCAGTTGAGTGTCGGAACTTGGAGGCACACAAACGAAGTAATGATTCGACAATATCAGCGGTAAATTGTCGACCACGGTCACTTATTATCACGCGAGGAGGTCCGTGTCGGAGGATGACTGAGTTCAACAGGAACTCCGAAACCTGGACTGCCGTGGCGGAGCATAAGGCAGCCGTCTCGCAGTACCGCGTCAATATCAATAAATTTTACCATAGCATTCCATACAACCGATGGTGACTGAACATATACGTGTGTTCAACTTTCACTACACCTTTGTCACTCGCCAAAACATTGACAAGAAAAGCAGCTGTCAAAATCTTATTGCAGTTGGTTTCAGGAATGAAGAAAGAAAAAACTGCTTAAATATTGGGTACGATTTCGGTTCCATAAACGTGCACATTAAGTTAGAACAGAACCAAGAAACAGCACTTCACGCGTTTCTCAGTCTCTTGTTTTAGAACAAGCCATACACACAAGACACTCTGCAACCGGAAGTTAATTAATTGGATGGTTGAATAAATACTGTAACCATCTATGTTCGCACCTAAAAAGAGAAAAAAAAAGATACTTCAAACATAAAAGGTTGGGATGTGAAAGTAACTCTGAAAAAAAAAATGAAAGAAGGTGATTCTTTTAACAGAAACAAAAACAAGAAAACGTTTCTTCGATAATTCATAATGAGATTGTGCATCTATATCCTCCAACTATTGCTGACACAGTCAGTGAATGTTTTCCCACGTCATGTAACTTGGTCCCATGCTGTAGTATAGGGCCAAGTATACGAAAAAAATGGTAAGTTCTTGTTAAGACGATATTGGTTCATCTTATAAGTTAATTGCACTGCCCTTTTCTGTTTTTTAGCACAAGTCTTCAATGTAATTTGATGACTGGAAACTTTCCT
Source organism: Rhipicephalus microplus (assembly GCF_013339725.1). Taxonomy (NCBI): domain Eukaryota; kingdom Metazoa; phylum Arthropoda; class Arachnida; order Ixodida; family Ixodidae; genus Rhipicephalus; species Rhipicephalus microplus. The sequence goes on along the minus strand of NC_051171.1, from coordinate 116,334,840 downwards.
GGCTAACACAAGCGGGATAAAGTTAGCCCAGCTTTTTTTCAAAGAGACTGATCATTGGAAACGAACTATGTTGCTATGCGTATACTTCCGTTCGTCAGTGAAATAATCAAGAAAGTTCTGAAAAGCACTGCATACGAATGTCCCTACGTTTAACATTTCTTTTAACTACTACCTTGACTTTTGTGTAAAATAATCTACTGATCCCACTTTATTGTTTCTTGCTTCATTTCTGATTGATATGTAGGGTTTAAGGCCCCAACACCACCATGTGATTATGAGAGATGGCATAGGGGAGGGCTCCAGAAATTTCGACCACCTGGGGTTCTTTAACGTGCACCCAAATCTGAGCCCACGGGTCTACAGCGTTTTCGCCTCCATCGAAAATGTGTGGTCCATTTCTGAAAAACGCAATGTATGCAGGAACTTTAGTTTGGCCATTTTTTTGCTTAATTCATGCCTGCAATGCTGTCATCACATACTCTTCCCAAAACTAGTCCCCCTAAGTTGAACAGTGGCCAAGGCGCACGACTGCCGACCCGAAAGTCGCAGGACCGATCCGGCCCTGGCGGTCTCGTTTCGAGGGCGGCAATATGGTAGAGGCGCCCGTGTTTTGTGTGATGTCAGAGCCCACTAAAGAACACCTGATGGCCAAAGTTTCCAAAGCCGTCCCCTACGGCATGTCTCATAAATCATGTCGTGTTTTGGGACGTAAGACCTCAAATGTCTTTTTTATTATTCTCCTAAAACTATATGGAGTAGAAAAATCTGGTGCTGCTTTGTCACTGATTCGTAGTTTCCTCCTGAATAGAAACGTATAAGATTTTTTTTTGTATTTACTCAAGACAAAAAGATAACGACTAATACAGTGGTACTGTCGCCAACCATTTTCAGGCCACAATTGTTCCTGATTTAAAATAATGACATATCTCCTTTTATCATGCAGTGTAATAGTTCGCTCTACGCCGTCGATGCGAAGTTATTAGCCCCACAGGGGCGTATATTAATAAACTCGGCACTGACCTTCTCAACATATTACGCTGGTGTAAATCGAACAAATTAAAGTGCAATCCTCAAGAAGTGTCATTTCATCACATCAACAATTATTAGTGCTCTCTTTTGCAACTTGTATTCCAGATCATTTTATTAAATGCGAAGCATGTCTTACCGAGCCTCGGCCACTTTGAGTGTATCTATCTATCTATCTATCTATCTATCTGTATGTATGTATGTATGTATGTATGTATGTATGTATGTATGTATGTATGTATGTATGTATGTATGTATGTATGTATGTATGTATGTATGTATGTATGTATGTATGTATGTATGTATGTATGTATGTATGTATGTATGTATGTATGTATGTATGTATGTATGTATGTATGTATGTATGTATGTATGTATGTATGTATGTATGTATGTATGTATGTATGTATGTATGTATGTATGTATGTATGTATGTATGTATGTATGTATGTATGTATGTATGTATGTGGCTTGCTGGCTGGCTGGCTGGCTGGGCGAGCCCGTCACCTAGGTCTTTGGGTTCTTTTTATCGCCATCTTAACATGGTGTGGACCAGAAATAACATCTGGGGTTTATAATCCCAAAACCGTGATATGATTATGACAGACACCCTAGAGCAAGGCTTCGCAAATTTCTACCACCTAGTGTTCTTTAAAGTGCAGCTAAATGTAAGTACACGGCCCTCAAACATTCTTGCCTCCATCGAAAATGCAGCCCCGCCACGGTGGTCTAGTGGCTAAGGTACTCGGCTGCTGACCCGCAGGTTGCGGGTTCGATTCCCGGCTGTGGCGGCTGCATTTCCGATGGAGGCGGAAATGTTGTAGGCCCGTGTACTCAGATTTGGGTGCACGTTAAAGAACCCCAGGTGGTCAAAATTTCCGGAGTCCTCCAGTACGGCGTCTCTCATAATCAAATGGTGGTCTTGGGACGTTAAACCCCACAAATCAATCAATCAATCCATCGAAAATGCAGCTGCCGCATCCGGGATTAGAAATGGTATGGACTGAAATAGGTATAGCGTGGTAAGAAGATTGACAAATATGACTCTCTTGTCATGACACGAATCAAATGAGAATCCTGTCGCATTTCGTCAAACCCATTTCGCCGCACAAGCGGGACACAGCTGTATACCACAAGGTACGGTATGCTGGTATGCGCCAAGTAGCTTCCATCTTCATATATGCTCAGGAACGGTGAGGACCATGCCTGGCTGATTTCAACAGGAGTGCATCAATAAAATACTGCACCAGCTGTGTCGACGTGAATCAGACCCGGACATTTTGCTTAGCAATCAAGTATTTTTTTTTGTTCTGTTTCACGTCTTTGTTTTTGTCCATATGCTCAGCGCGAACCACATCACTTTTACGGGCTTTTGTTTGCACCTCCTGGCGTCACGCATGAATGTGTTCTCAACACCTGCACTCCATGTTTGACGCGAAGATGAGGTGTATTACTCGCTCTAAAATTTTACGCGCTGTGATTTTGTGCCGTACTATTTAGCATTTGAAGAAGCAACTGCTTTTTTTTTTTTTACAAGCGCGAGTTCGCGAGGCCGTATGTGTGGCACCTCGCTGTTTCACCTTACACCAAAGTTTTGCTTCACCCAGTGTTTGTAAACTTGTTGCTCTTTGACACACTTTGGACCTCAGTAGCTTCGAGATTTTTTTTTTTGTACGTCGAATTATTTACGCTGATTATAAAGTTTCACAGCGAACTCGTGGCAGCACCCGCAGCGTGCTGCAAAGATTGGATACGTATTTATGAATTACTTGATTTCCTTATGACCTGTTCTAATAGTCCGCTGAATGCAGGGCTATAGGAAAAGTAATATTTATAGGGCAATTTAATAATTATTCCTGATTTATTGGCCTATCGTAGAGCAAGGCCGATGAAATCAGATAAATTGTCTAGCTGTACCTTTCTGCTGGGTCATGTGATTGAACATAGTTTGCTTATTCAGAGGAGCTCCCTCGGGTTATGGGGAAACCGGTCCCTTATTCTCGTCCCACTGATCGTAACTTTCATGCTGCTGATAATAATAATAATAATAATAATAATAATAATAATAATAATAATAATAATAATAATAATAATAATGTTATTGTCTTTACATTCCAAAGCCACTGTATCATTATGAGTGACGCCGTAGTGTGGGGCTCCGGAAATGTTAACCATCTGTGTACTCTGACATCGCACATCCCGTAGTCGTTACCCCTTCCGCCTCCACTGAAACGCGACCGCCGCGGCCGGCACCGAACCCACGACCTTCTGGTAAACATTAGAGCACCGCAGCCACTGATACACCGTGGCGGACAACTGTCACGCAATTCGCTCTTATACATGAAGATTCTGTGCTGGTTTGCCATGTTGCTGTCGTCGCGAAACAAGAACTGTTACTTTGGTCGATGTACTCACAGTAGATCATTGAATGTTCTTGGATGATTGAGCTGTATTTGACTTCGAATGCCGAGGCGAAAAGCCCTGAGTTACGAAAGCGACAACTGGTGAGGACGGGAGGTACATAGCTGCCATATGCAAGAAGTGGTCGTCCGGATATTATCACTGACCTTACTCTGTCGTCTTTCGTCTGATACGACTCGCGACCACAAATGATGATAGTACTATCAGCGTCAAAAGTATATATTTTTATATTTCTGTTTGATCCTAAAAAAAGCGCTTACAACATATATGCTACTGTTTGACCATATTATACAGTCACAGACTGCTGGAAAAATCGAACTTTCTCTCAGACCTGCTGGCTTCAACACTTTTGACAGTGGTCACTGTACGTGATGAAACTTAATATAAATCGGGCCAACTCATTACTCAATTATATGTTCTAGCTCTGCTGACCTGCATGCCTGTGCGACCACATCACCAAATACTCGGGGTATTTCTGGCCAGAAAAGTGCAAAACCACAAAGTGGATGACGCATTTCTGCACCAGTTTGGTTTCCAAGAAAACATACGTGTCACTCATCCGCGTATATTGCATTTATAAATCACATAACATGGCCATGAATATACTACGAAAAGAACTGACACACTATCAATACATCATTTAAAGGAACATGTGAAAATGAATGAATGCTAAGAAAACTTAGATTTTTTTTATGCCTTTTGAAGACCAGTATATGGTGAAGTGATGACAAAGATAACACGAAACAAGATTACGACATTCATTTGCATGATAACGAAACTCGCATCGTTCACCCATAGTCCTAGAATTACATCACTCTATACGTGTTTTGACATACGATATGCCTTTACTCTGGTAGCATTTGTTGGGAGTCTTTCGTCAGGATACTGGGGAGGGTGCCCCATTTACCCTTTATCCCTCTTGACAAGTAGTAGGTGCAACACAATAAGCTACTGACCTCAACATCCGCAGTTTTCCTAAAAATAAACTTATCTTTCTTTCAATCGTTCTCTCTTTCACTCACGCTTGGCTGTTAGTGTATCGTGGGGGCGAACAAAGACTGGGGCAACCGAACGCCTCTTTCTGCGCTGCTGGTATGCATGACATTCTGGAGGTGAATATCGGTGGACGAGCAGTTCTGCTACGAAGGCGAGGATGCTGGCGAAGCAGAAGGCTGCGTACAAGTAGAATACGGACGCCAAGTCTTGAAGCCGCAATTCGTCACCTTCCTCCACGACACTACACTGGTCCAGCGAAGGAATGGCTGTGGCGTACAAGTGCGAAAAAAGACCACTCTCCCCAAGGGCCGTGGTGCTGGTGTGAAAGAGAAAAGATTTACACATTGGTGAAAAAATTCCCCAGGTTGAATTATTTTGTACAATGCCATCAATGCCAAGCACTCACAGAACAGATCTCCTAAACTAAAATAAAAATAAAAAATACCAGCCTAATTCATTCAACATCATTCATGGGCTCATATGATTGCAGAGCACTTCTGTTGCGTGCACCCTGACACTCTATGCTGTGAAGGTTACGTAGTTTGGACCGGTCTATTATCAAGAGAAAAAGCCTCAAATGCTACTTAAAATACGAAAATTGGCTATCGGTGTTGGTATCGGACTGATTCGAAAAACTACAAAGTTATAATCAAGTGATGACGCCACCACGACGTCAAAGGTCTTTGAAAGATATGACGTCGTCATGACGTCACTCTTTGTCCCATAACATAGCGTATGACATGATGACGTCATCAAATATTATCGTCACTTGGTAAAAGGTGGCCCGTTCAAGGACAGACAGAAAGACAAGGAACATTATTAACGTTCTAAGGAGGCAGCTGTGCAGTACTACGGAGGACCCCTGGCTTGCTGTCGGCTAATCCCATGTAGGAGCTGGGAGGCCATGCCTCTCTGCTCGATCACAGGCCCTCTAGACTGCCTTGGACTGGTCTTCCAGTTTATAGCTCGTGATGGCCTTTTCCCAGTCCTCTCTGTTGTTGTGCAAAATAACGTGATGTGCAGATCGCTGGCAATGTCCCAATCCAGGAAGAATTGTGAAACCACGCTAGGAGCTGAAAACTTTCGAAATCAAGGATCGATACTTCAGCTTTTCTCATACCACATTTGGCACCAAAGGAAACGTTCGAAAACTAATCACTTAGAAGTTCACCCACTCCAAAACTGTTCGTAGTTCAATGTACTTTGCGCTTTATGACATCCCTAGAAATCGCAAAAGAAATTTCGGTTCGAAAGCCGCGTTCGTATTTCTACAAAGCAATAACATCGTTTAAACACTCTGTAATTGTGGCATTGAGAGAGCGAAAAATGGCAGCATGGTTGGTGAACAAACAGGGGTAGATCTTATCTTAGATGACACCAAAAGAAATAAATTGACCTGGGTTGGCCAAGTGATTCAATCGACACACAAGCAGCGGACAGCAAGGTTATTGGAATGGCTGCTAAGAAATAAGAAACGCAGCCAATGAAGGCAGGTAACTGAATTGATAAGTTCTCAGTGATAAAATGAAATCAGCGCCCACAGGACGGAGTAAATTGAAGATTGTTAAGTCCTTCGTTTTGTAGTGAGCTAAAATTTGTGGCAGTGATGGTGATGGTAATGATGACGACGGTAACATGTATGCGACTCCCAAGAAGCGCATGCACGCAAGTACAGTGAACATAATAGCATTTCAGTGAACACAAGACACACCACCTTCCTGGAAACACTGTAGCTGATGTAGCTTCGAAGGGAGTGCAGAATATCTACGATAAAACTAATCTATCTTTCTCATGAAATGTAACTCGTAAGGCTCTGAGACAAGTATCCAAGCGTTTGGTTTCGTGGTGCTTCTTTTATACTCTAGTATGGTCAGGGAACATCATTTACGTCATTCCTGCTTTAAACGATAAAGCGTGCGTCTAGTCGTTAGTGTTCTTGTGGTCACCCAGACCAAAATCTGCAGCATCTACTCTTCGGGTGCGCCACATACGATTCAGCACAAAAGGCACCGTGAGCAAATCTTAGTCTTAGATAAAATGCCAACTAATATGATGGAATCTCTTGGTTCATGAACAACATCAGGAATTCACGAAAGAGTTTTCGCCACTTTGAAAAAAGTTTTGGAGGACAGATACATTGATCGAAATATTAAGCTTCGCTTTAACCTACATCCGCCCTGAAATGTTCTATATGCCATTCGAACATTTCTATATGCATTCTTCACAATTCATACGTTTTGTCTTTATTTGCCGCAGGTTTCCCTACGTCTTTTGTAAGTTGCGATACGCAAGTCTGACGAGTGGAATGACCTACAAAACGCATAAAATTAATAACATAGGTGGTATCTGTTCAAAGCTGTGTAATATCGTGAACCTATTTATTCTGCCACCCTTTTCTGGCATGGTCAGAAAACGCTTCCCATCAGTAGTCGAAGGCTCCTGACAATACATGAGCCCAAAAAATATAGCACAACACGTGGCCTGCGTTTTTTTTTAATTCGAGCATTCAGCTAGAAATCATTCTCACTTTCTTCTACAAATGATCATAAAACCAAATGACTGCGTCATTGGCTTAAATTGAAGTTCATTGGCTGATTTGAGTCTTGCAGGCTGCGTAGTTACGGTTGCCACCGCGGAATGCCGCCACATGCTCGCGTGCACCACGATCACCGTGAAGGTAAGCCGCGAATTTATAAAAAAAAAAAAGGTGTTCAAGGTCATGACCGGCGGGGTGTTTTTTCTCTCTTCCGTGCTGTTCATCCCGGCTTAGCTTCTAGTGCGTTCGTCGGGGCGAGAAAAAATTTGATGCAATTACAGAGCGCGACAAATCAATGTAGCCTCGCTCTTATTCCAGGGATTCTAAAAATGTCTGTGGCGGTCGGCGGCAGTCGATTTGTATGGCAATGAACTTTTTCAGTGAAGTGATTCGATGGTTATGCACAAAGATTCGCAGAACCTTGTTAAAAGGTTTAAATATATTAGTCACACCGATGTTGCTATGTATCGCAAAGTGTATCAATATTTGGCCCTGTGCGGGTGCACGGTTACGAACTGAACTCTTTTATTACTTTTTGTTGCTGGCGTATTATTCAATTTTACTGTGCTGACTGAAGTGGTGTTCTGCTGCGAAACACAGCCCGTTCCCATTTTCTCTCTCTTTCTTTACTTGATGTTGCGTTCGCCAAGAGAAAAAGAGTAGTCGGTGCGGCCATAAAATCGCCACCCACTGCTATAGCATCCCTTCAATAATAAAACAAGACAGACTCACATTCTCTTGATGCGCTTTCGAAGGGTCTCGTTCATTTGTCGTTTCATGTAGCTTCCGAAAATCAGAGTGTACATGACCTCCGTTCCGAAGTAGAATTCCCCGGGTTCGCCTCCAGCGCAGTATTTGCCCGCCTGCAAGCAGACGAACAAGGCCTCACGTAAGTTGGAGTAAATTCTAGCACGAGAATTCCCGCGTGCTAATCGGCGAGTGTTAGCCTGAGAGGCGCTGGCTAATCCACATAAGTACCCAGCAAAGTGGACGAGGGTGTGGCCTTCATTGTAGCCCAGGCGGTAGAGCTTCGAACGTGTAATTCGAAGGTTCTGGGTTCGGGTCTTGCCCAGAGAAATGGTGCTCTTTCGTTCACACTAAATCCTTTCAGTGTAAATCACAATCTTTACACTTCAGTTCAAAACAACAAACTATGGGCTACATGTTTTGTTTGATTTAATTATCTGCTTTTGCCCCCTTGATACAACATTCGTGTAATTTATCTCATTTCCGACTATAATGAAGGTGTCCAAACATTCTGCTTAACTGCAGAATATTTCTACATGACCACATGATATAGTATGCATATTCAACTATGGCTTGCGTCCGAGAGGGGAAGACAGTACAGGGAGCAGGAATATACCTACGCAAAAGTTGTGAGCATGCTTAGCCATTCCAACACCGTAAAATCGAAACCTACTTATACCAATACTAGAGTTTCACAGAAATTCCGTTGTTATAACCGGTAATTGCTATAAAAGGAATCCACGAGAAAAAGTGCAATAAAAGGACGGCCGGCTGTTGTGAGAAAGCTGTTCTGCAAGATGGATGAGGCCAACAGAGATGAGTGTTAAGGATAATTTTTCGAACATGCCTGGAAATTCGGACGCTTTCACGGGAGCACCGCAAACCGTGTCACCAGAGCCGATGTATCACGACATGTGGCGTTTAGGGCGCTCGAACATTTTCAAGTCCCAACTTTTTACTCAAGTAGCATGTTCGAATGTGCGTTTACAGAAGCGACCACCACTGCTGCGCCGTAGCACATTTTCAAACTTAGAAGTGTGGCAGCTTGGGCTAGTTGGTATGGTATGACGATAGTTATAGCATGAGAACAAAACGACAACACAGAGACAAGAAGGACACAAGTGTCTTTCGTGTCCTTCTTGTCTCTGTGTCGTCGTTTTGTTCTCGCGCTATAACTATCGACATTTTCAAAGCCAGCTTTGTCACAGGACTACTGCGCTTTGCTGCAAAGCATATAAAAAATCTGTAGTGGCATTGGGGCTGGATCTTAGATAAAGTAGAAAAAAAAAGGTTTTGCCGATTCCTTACTTTGAAACGGTGAATTGGGAAAAAATTTCTGAAATGAAAACATTTTTCGTCATGTGATCGCCTTGTGAATTCTGGGGATTGTTGTCTGAGTGTTCTTCGTGAAAAAAATGATTCTGAAATTATTGTTACTGCTTTCAATACTAAATTTCTTTAGATATTAATCAAGGACATTTGTGTAAGCGGTCACAAGATTAATTATATTATTGTGATATTATTATTTTTTGTTTCAATTATTATGTCGCTTGAATATTGAGCAAGAACGTCTGTTAGAAGATCAAATGTGTCGCAATATCTATAGTTGCAACTTCATGTGCGTCTCCAGAAAAGCTGGTAAAATGTTTTATCTTTGCATTTTTCTTCCTACAATATTGCGTTATGTATAAATGTTAGTTATAAACACATGAATTTTGAAAATATCAGATATACTACTATAATTTTAACGTAAAATACACCTTCTGTGAAGTATGTAGTAATTACTTAGATATTCAGAGATAGCTTAATATTATAAGGGAAAACTTGAGAACTTAGAACATTTTGCCAAACTTCCCAGAGTCACATATGACTGAGCAATTGCTAGGGTATTCTGGGTCTGGAAGTTTAAGGAACACCGCAATCACAGCACGCATAGGCGCGCAAGTGGGCATGGAACGAGGTATTTTTCGTGTGTTTTGTTGGCATCTGTACTAAGAAGAAAAACTCTGGCGATCCTGAGATGAAAAGTTTGAAACTGGGCAGTAGGCCATTTTGCGAATCGACTCATAACTTTCTCGTTAGAATTTTCTGCCGATCCTCGTTGCTTGAAAAGTTAGTTCATAAAACACGCCTAATTGGGTAGTTAAGAAGAACACAAAAACGGGCGACGTACTCCAGGCAATATTAAGCTACATGCATCAGGTAGGCTCGTCACACCGTACATCAATATATTTTTTAGACTCTGGCTATATATATATGGGAGCACCCTGTTATGCGTTGCTTCTTCCAATAAAGCATAATTACTAGTACAGCTCTGTGTCCTGTTTCTATTGCTCTCACATCCCTATGATGGCTGCCGCGAACAAGACAAAAGACACAATCACCGCACAGACTATTTATGTCGCGTACTTAATTCTGTCTCTTGTCTAGTTTGCGCCCCCTGTCGTGAGTACCTTCCAACTTGCACTTTCCAACTTGCACAATTTGTCGTATTGGTGTACGCTTTGTCCCGTCTGCGTGCCTCGTAAATCCTCCAGATATCCTTTACCAGTTTTCCCATCAAGCCATCATTGCAAACGCCAAAGTGCTTGCCAGCGCGGAAACAAATGAATGCATAGCCGTCCGTCCGACCGGGCAGTTTCACGTTCTCGAGGATAATTGGCAAGAGTCGATTTTGCAATCCGAACGTTGTCAGGAACTACCGTCACAGAGGGTTTAGGAACGAATTTCAGTCTTGATGACGTGATGACGCTTTCTATCCAAGGGTCGGATATACTTGCCTCGTTTTGCAAAATCGTTTTGGCGTGGACAACAACCGCCTTCTCCTGCACGATTTCATGTATCATCTCTTCGGGGAATCTCAGCAGGCCGTAGAGGTCGGTCCCGTCGCGGCGTATCATGTTCCACACTTTTCGCTCAGCGGCTCCTTGAGATGACTGCGTACAAGGGGGTTCAGGACAAAAAATTAAAGGAACAGTACATACTTGCGGATGCTTGCGATAAAGAAAGTTCAACATACCTGCGGATGCCTGAGACTAATTGAATAAATTAACGTGGCCCAATCGGTGGCTGTCGAAGGCATGTGCTTCGACGTTTGTTTACCAGATTCAATAGAACCCGAAGGCTAGTGTTAGACCGAAGGTGAAGCGTAGTCAGATCACTTAAGCTGTTCGTAAGGCCAAGCTATAGGTGCCATCTGCTATTTTTTTTTCTTTTTCTTGTGTGTGATGAACACAGCTTAACAATTTAAATATGAAGGACGGAAGACGCACGCAGTGCTGATTAACAACTTGCATTTTTACTATCCCTCGCATGTACACCAAGACATCACACCATAATACATATTTAGCTGGCGCCGAAAGTGTCGTAGGCGGTAGTCATATATACTCACTGGTGCACCTCACGTATGCTGTCTCTGTAGCATTCGTTACGACGAACTCAGCGACACATTTCCCATTAGGCTAAACAGTAAAGAACGCATGTTATATTTCACGTGTCGCCGTGCTTTTGTGGAGAAAATGCGCTCAGGTATCACCACATACCACTGCGCCAACGTATTCTATGCAATACAACGTAATGCCACTGTTGCCCCGATACTTTCGATAGCGACTGGTGCTTATCCGAAGTGTGTTCAATCCAGATGAGGCGTTGCTGCTTGGTTAAGTTTAATCACGACCAGGCTCTATCGGGATCAACACAATCGCAATCAGCGCATCGGGACAAGGCTCCTAGATAGCGATGTGACAGGCGCCTGCGCCAAGTGTAATAGGAATAACTTTAGAGCGTCTAGTAGCGACCATTGTTCATTGCGATCAATAAATCTCGCCCGGATCGGTGCTGATCACGATCAAACGTGCTTGTGTGACACGTTCGAAGACACGTTTGAGCTTGGCTAACCTTAAGAGAGGGCTGTGTTATTCAGGAGCTCTTGTTCGGGGAGCCCTAAATGTTCCACGTAACAAATGCCAAATACGACACGGGAATCGCACGAATTGAGTCAAGCTTACTCGCAACGTTTACTTCGCGAGGCCTGGTACCGCGTTTTTGCGGAGTGAGGACAGTGTTCACAGCTGCGCAATTTTCGTGTCATTTGATGTCAGCGTAAAAAGCAGCATATTGACATTGCGGCAATAACTGGCCGACGCATTTTTTTCTATATTCAGGCGTTCTAATGAAGCCCCTGATGATTCAGTCGTCTAGATTTCCGTTTACGTGAGTAGACATTCTGCATCTGTCTTTTTTTTTTTTGCTTCTGTGGAACCATTTGACACAAAAATGTCACGCATATTTTAAAAATAATATTCGACGAAGTTTTTATAAATGAAGAATCGCTCTTAGATAAGTTTATGATACACAAAGCCCCATTTCTGAGACTGGAGATTGCTGGTAAAAAACATTTCCGTATGTTAGAGGCTGGTATTTATGAATAAGTGTATTTTATTATTAGTATTATTTATTACAGTACTGCCGGTCTGATCACCAGACCTTAGGCAGGATTGCGTACAAGTTAATGCGAAAAATTGTCACATATGGGGTATTGCGCAAATAACAACGGACTAACCTCGGTTAACGAAGACATAAAAAATGACAGCATATCCACGGAGTGAATGATGAGTGGGGCGAAGCGCTGGAGGGTTTCATCACTAAACCGAGAACCTGCGACGAATATCGCCCACTACATCATCAGAGACGTGACAAACACTGTATATATTTATATAAGAAGTTTTATTATTCGTAAGTGAAAGCTATACGTCGCTTCTGTTCCCCCTTCATTATAACGGCTTTATCGTCAGTGAAGTGGTGGATCAATGATGGGGCGTAGTGGGATGTTTGCAAGGACGAAGTAGTGGGCAGTTTGCAAAAGTGCAACTATAGGCGGTCACGTAAAAACAGGGGATGGACACTATTGGATAATTTGTGGTTCTTTAACGCGCACCTACATACAAGTACACGATCATCTTTCATTCCATATTCGCTAGTTTTCAACAGTATTTGTTTTATGGTTGGTGAAGTAATGGATCGGTGATAGGGTGTAGTGGGATGTTTGCAAGGAAGAAGTAGTGGGCAGTTCGCAAAGGTGGAGCCTTGGGCAGTCACGTACATACATACATACAAGGGATGGACAGCCCCACGCCTTAAGGAGCTTCACCCCTAAAAAAATGCCACAAAAACATTATTAATAACAATTATTCAAAATAATGGGAAAGGAAACACATCGAAGAAATTTGTAAAGGCAAGGCAGCAACATATTTAAATGACTGTGCAACATAATAACTAACAATGGCAATGTTTGAGCAACATATTTCAAAAAAATTTTCAGTGTTCATGTACAAGTAAGTCAGATCTATGGGTTGAAAGGGCCTGAACGTAGAATGACAGCGATGGGAATTTTACCACAGTGGAGGGGATATAATTCTAAATGGTTACAGTTATCGGGAAAAAAAGTATACGCTAAAATATTGGTGCGACTAGCAAACTCAACTATTTTTTCAGTATGATGAGACTGAGTAGGCCGCCGGTGAGTGTCTTTTAAATATGTATTGTTTTTGATACCTAACTGTCCATAATAAAGAGGATGAAAGAGTTTCATTCGCTCGCGATATCGGCGAATTCGCAATCTATCGAGCTCAGCTGTTTCTCAAAGATATGTGACTGATGTGTCTCAGTGGTATTTATTAACGATTAACCTCACTGATTTTCGCTGTATTTTCATCTAATATAGAAATATATTTTGTGTGTGCGCCGTGTGTGTGTGTGTGTGTGTGTGTGTGTGTGTGTGTGTGTGTGTGTGTGTGTGTGTGTGTGTGTGTGTGTGGTGTGTGTGTGTGTGTGTGTGTGTGTGTGCGTGCTTGCGTGCGTGCGTGAGTGTGTGAGGGAGTGAGAATTTATTAGAAGGCAGAGAGGTCGGCCTGAGCTAGTTCGCTCTAGCCTGCTACTCTACACAGGGGATAAGGGAAAGGGCAAAAAAGAGGGATGAAGGGTGATGATGAGGACAAGAAGAGGTGGTGCGTATGTACAGTAGCCACTTAATATAGTACCCTACAGTCTAGTTTCTAGTCCAGTGCTTTTTATAAAGTCTAGAACAGCCTTTGTAGCAGTTTTTGACACTGTTTGGTCGTTCATTGCTGACATATGTGGCTTTCACTTAATGGTGTTCTAATGAAGCCCCTGATGATTCAGTCGTCTAGATTTCCGTTACGTGAGTAGACATTCTGCATCTGTCTTTTTTTTTTTTGCTTCTGTGGAACCATTTGACACAAAAATGTCACGCATATTTTAAAAATAATATTCGACGAAGTTTTTATAAATGAAGAATCGCTCTTAGATAAGTTTATGATACACAAAGCCCCATTTCTGAGACTGGAGATTGCTGGTAAAAAACATTTCCGTATGTTAGAGGCTGGTATTTATGAATAAGTGTATTTTATTATTAGTATTATTTATTACAGTACTGCCGGTCTGATCACCAGACCTTAGGCAGGATTGCGTACAAGTTAATGCGAAAAATTGTCACATATGGGGTATTGCGCAAATAACAACGGACTAACCTCGGTTAACGAAGACATAAAAATGACAGCATATCCACGGAGTGAATGATGAGTGGGGCGAAGCGCTGGAGGGTTTCATCACTAAACCGAGAACCTGCGACGAATATCGCCCACTACATCATCAGAGACGTGACAAACACTGTATATATTTATATAAGAAGTTTTATTATTCGTAAGTGAAAGCTATACGTCGCTTCTGTTCCCCCTTCATTATAACGGCTTTATCGTCAGTGAAGTGGTGGATCAATGATGGGGCGTAGTGGGATGTTTGCAAGGACGAAGTAGTGGGCAGTTTGCAAAAGTGCAACTATAGGCGGTCACGTAAAAACAGGGGATGGACACTATTGGATAATTTGTGGTTCTTTAACGCGCACCTACATACAAGTACACGATCATCTTTCATTCCATATTCGCTAGTTTTCAACAGTATTTGTTTTATGGTTGGTGAAGTAATGGATCGGTGATAGGGTGTAGTGGGATGTTTGCAAGGAAGAAGTAGTGGGCAGTTCGCAAAGGTGGAGCCTTGGGCAGTCACGTACATACATACATACAGGGATGGACAGCCCCACGCCTTAAGGAGCTTCACCCCTAAAAAATGCCACAAAAACATTATTAATAACAATTATTCAAAATAATGGAAAGGAAACACATCGAAGAAATTTGTAAAGGCAAGGCAGCAACATATTTAAATGACTGTGCAACATAATAACTAACAATGGCAATGTTTGAGCAACATATTTCAAAAAATTTTCAGTGTTCATGTACAAGTAAGTCAGATCTATGGGTTGAAAGGGCCTGAACGTAGAATGACAGCGATGGGAATTTTACCACAGTGGAGGGGATATAATTCTAAATGGTTACAGTTATCGGGAAAAAAGTATACGCTAAAATATTGGTGCGACTAGCAAACTCAACTATTTTTTCAGTATGATGAGACTGAGTAGGCCGCCGGTGAGTGTCTTTTAAATATGTATTGTTTTTGATACCTAACTGTCCATAATAAAGAGGATGAAAGAGTTTCATTCGCTCGCGATATCGGCGAATTCGCAATCTATCGAGCTCAGCTGTTTCTCAAAGATATGTGGCCTGATGTGTCTCAGTGGTATTTATTAACGATAACCTCACTGATTTTTCGCTGTATTTTCATCTAATATAGAAATATATTTGTGTGTGTGCGCCGTGTGTGTGTGTGTGTGTGGTGTGTGTGTGTGTGTGTGTGTGTGTGTGTGTGTGTGTGTGTGTGTGTGTGGTGTGTGTGTGTGTGTGTGTGTGTGTGTGTGCGTGCTTGCGTGCGTGGCGTGAGTGTGTGAGGGAGTGAGAATTTATTAGAAGGCAGAGAGGTCGGCCTGAGCTAGTTCGCTCTAGCCTGCTACTCTACACAGGGGATAAGGGAAAGGGCAAAAAAGAGGGATGAAGGGTGATGATGAGGACAAGAAGAGGTGGTGCGTATGTACAGTAGCCACTTAATATAGTACCCTACAGTCTAGTTTCTAGTCCAGTGCTTTTTATAAAGTCTAGAACAGCCTTTGTAGCAGTTTTTGACACTGTTTGGTCGTTCATTGCTGACAATATGTGGCTTTCACTTAATGGTGTTCATCCAATGCTTGCCAATGTTGCAGTTAGCATTTCTCTTTGTGCCACGTATAATGCACAGTCACAAAATATGTGAGCTATCGTTTCGCGCACTTGGCAGCGCTCACAATTTGGGCTGTCCGCACGGCCGATTAGGTGGGTGTAGTGACGAGTGAAGGCGACGCCCAGACGAATTTGGTGCAGTATATTAGAATGTCTTCGGCTGATTTTATCTGGAAGACGAAAAGTCATACTGGGGTCTGTTTCCCGCAGGTGCTTGTTCCGGTGATCTGGTAGCAACCAGTAAGTGGCAGCGCATTCGCGCATGAGTGATCTCAACAATGTGTTGACGTCACCTCGTGAGTAGGGTACTTTGACGTACATAGGAGCATTGTATATTGCCGCTCTTGCTTCGCTATCGGCTGTTTCGTTGCCAACCAGGCCGCAGTGTCCAGGAATCCATTGGAGTGCGTGCGTGCGTGCGTGCGTGCGTGTGCGTGTGCGTGTGTGTGTGTGTGTGTGCGTGTGTGCGTGTGTGCGTGTGTGTGTGTGTGTGTGTGTGTGTGTGTGTGTGTGTGTGTGTGTGTGTGTGTGTGTGTGTGTGTGTGTGTGTGTGTGTGTGTGTGTGTGTGTGTGTGTGTGTGTGTGTGTGTGTGTGTGTGTGTGTGTGTGGAGATCCCAAACAGCGACACAATACTCAAAAAGTGGCCGAATAAATGTTTTACAGGCTAGTAGCTTAACTTTTGGTGAATACTTGCTCGAATTGCTCCTTAAGTGTCCCCTTTCTTTTCATCGCCTCCCCATGTACACATGTGTAGTCAATGTGGTCGTTCCATTTAGGATCGTGAAGGTTATGGACTCCGAGGTACTTATAATATGTTACTACTGCAAGAGGTTTATTATCAAAACAGTGTGGAAAAGTTATAGGGTGCTTCTTGCGACTAATTTTCATTGCGACAGTTTCATTTTTGTTGACGGTCATTCGTCAGTCTGTGCACCATGTTTGAGTTAGGTCCAAAGATTTATTTATTGTAACCTGGTCATGGGGTGTGGTAATTTCAAGGTATATAATACAATCATCAGCAAGGAGCCTTATTTTAACGGGTATGTTCGGGACGATGTAATGATGTATACGGGACAAAATAAGGAACCAAGAACGGAGACTGCAAATGTGGGGCATTTATTACTCGAAGAAATAGCACAGCAGCTGAAACCTCAAACGCTCTGAATTAAATATAATATACATTCAATGTTGAAGACGAAACTAATGTGAATCTAGTATCAAACCATGTTTCTTCTTAATCGATTGGAAAGGGATTTTGACTCCAATGTTAGTTTAAACCTTTACAAGAAACAACTGAAAAGCGTACTAATAAATAACGCGCCCACTTTCACGTTGTCCAGACAAAATTTATGCTCCTTCTTATTTTGCCCATAAATATACATTATTTTGTTTCTGTATAATGACCTGTCATACATTGTTTAGGTGAACTTGCGTCTTAAACTCTTTTTGTTGATTTTTTATGTATTTTGATACAAATAGTGTACTTAATGAAAGGTACTAGCAGGTATGCTATCGTTATACATTTTACTTTTGTACAAAAGAACTTTTTTTAGTTCGGTCACTAGGTATTTTTACTGTTTTTGTCTGTCATTTTGATTCTACATTTAAACAAAAAAAATGTATGCTACGAACAATTTTTCATATATTTGCTGTTTCCTACTTTTGTGAAACCGGTACACAGGCCTTTCGTCAGGTATTGCTACACCTTTATATCTTTAGCTTCTGTACCGTGTCTTTCTTGGGGTAATACAAGGAAAATAAAGGATCTGAATCTACTTACGCCTTACCTGAAGATAGCGCGTAGCCACGGTGTTCTTAAGAGTGTAGACCTTGAGATAAGGCCTCTCGGCGATGTCAGTCAGGGTATTGATTCGCTTGAGCTCAGACTTGACCATAAGGCAGGCGCGCATTTGGCCAGCGAACGCGTTCATCAGTACCACGATGGCAATCCACCAGACGGCGCTGACGATCCGAAGCTCCGTGCGCTCTGGCATTTCCGCAGACGCTGGAAGGATTGAACATGACGCACCATCGAAGAAGTGACGTTATAACTGGAAAGAGAGACTTGTCAGACGAAATCATTTAAAAGCTACGCCGCCTGTTACTGCACTTACGCCTGCCCATGAGGCACTACTCACTTCGTTCACCCACCCTGGTGGCTGCGAGGCTGAGCCCCTTAACAGCTAGGCACCACGGAACCAGTTTGATTTCTCGCTATGGTAGCCGCATTTTGACGGAGGCGAAATGCAGAATCATCCGTATATGGATAGGTGCATGTCAGGGAACCCCAGATTATCGACATCAAATAAACCTCCTCTAAACACTTCGTTCATTTTATTGTGCATTATATACGGTACTTTTGATGGTAGGAAACGTTTGTCTGAATTGCCCATGCTGAGTGGGAAAAGCCTCTGGACCTCCACGAAACTAGGTTAATTTCGCTACGATTTCACAACGTGAGCTGTTTGAGCACACGTTGTTGAAGGTCTATACCGTTGTGAATGGTCTATACCGGTGGCGGGAATCTCTTTCGCCGCGCATTGCGCACTATCACACAAAACAAAACCAGGAAAAGTTTCCATCAGACATTGAAATCAGGTTTTCTTGCTGGTAGGCGAAAGACTCTGGCGGATCCGAAACGATGCGAGAAACGATTAAATCCGAAGCAGCCATCGAATAGCTACTTATGTCTCAACCATCTTGAAACTATGGAAGGAAAAAAGGAAAGAAAGAAAAAAAGAAGGAAAGGAAAGGAACGAAGGACGTAAAGACATTCCTCACAGAAAAGAGTTTTATTTTCGGGGCCGGTTTGTTTCGGAAATGTCATCAGACAGCGCTGACTGCCCTTTGTCCAGGGCATCGAAAGTAGCTGGCGCTCCTGGTGCCCTAGCCGTCGGTCAAGCTGATTTGATTGTCAACTCTTTCGCTGGTTAGCAGGACAATGGCTTGGTGGGATAGTGTGTAATGCATCATAAAAGGCTTCAGCACACTCACAAACAGAGACAATGGAGGCGACATAAGACAAACGCTGATAGCAGAGCTTGTCTTGTGTTAGTTCCGTAGTGTTTGTCTTTTGTGCGCTGTAACTTTTCCTGGCCAGCAACTTCCCCTTTGCTGCACACCAGCATATTCATTGGGAAGCAGGCCGTTGATGGCTGGCATGTCCATGTATTGTATATTAGTAGTGGCTTCTCAGGGCACCATGGGCAGCTTGCAGAGGATTTTGTTGTGTTGTGTTTACCTGGTTGAATATGGATCAGCTGAGGTGTATATTACTTTGGCTACTTCATTTGTACAAGTTGTGCAGCAATATAAGAAAAAAAACCGTTTTGGGTGCATTTAACGAGGAACTGTTAGTTCTGGCTAGGTTCTTGTCGTGATTAAGCGCCCACTGACAGCTTCCTCCTTTGTTAACAAATCATTGCATGTGGGTATGCTCTAACATAATATTCTGGGGAGCCTATCATCTTGGCAGGTATACGCCGCGTATCACTGAAGAAATTAGTTTCATAACGCAGGCGAATGACATGTCTCCTTGCTGAATTCATGACCTGTAAATTGTTTTGGTAGTACTATAATGCCCTTCTACGCCAGTTTTAGTGCATACAGTCAAACACCCTTGTAATGGAGAAAATCTAGAGCATAAGTCATTTCAATATATCTGACCTGAGTAGTAACAGTAATGAATAAAATCGGTTCTGACAAAGGGTCATTTGCCTCGCGCAAAAATGCCGTAGATGCAAAAAAAACGCATGTAGTGCACGTAACGAAGCTTTCCACGATGTTCATTCACGAAAGTGTCGTTTTCACGTTAGCAGTTTCAGTCATCGGGAGTCTCACGAAGTAGCTTCTCAGTCTCCTGGCCAAGTTAGTGTCATTCTCACCGCATTTTCCGTCGAATATTTTGAAGCATTTAAGTATACCTTAAGCAGACTTTTTTCTGTGATATAAAGAAGGTTTAGACAGAGATGTGGTCCTGATTGTCTTTCAACATTTATTTTCCTTCTGATGCTGCCTGTCGATTTTTTAGCATCGCGTGAACTAATTATTTCATTGCTGTAACCATTATCATGGTCAGTTTTTGTTTCATTAAAAAGTATTAATTGTAACTGATAGAATTCTGAACCAACCAAAGTTCGCATTTAGTTTTCTATCGCTGAGAATTCGCATATCTGTTCACTATAAGAAGATTCGACGTACCTAGATCAGGATAAACACACCAGAGCACCAAGGTTGGACGTTCCATATATATATATATATATATATATATATATATATATATATATATATATATATATATATATATATATATATATATATATATATATATATATATATATATATATATATATATATATATATATATTGCCACAAGGCAGTAGTGGGATTGGGGCATAAAGCGGTAGAGGGTCCCTGGCTAAAAAGGGAAGACTACGAAGTGGATAGAGACTGGTTCCAGCCCGCCAGTGCGCCAGTTATTCAATGTGTTGATGAGCTCAATTCCCATTGAACGAGATATCACTGTCTACATTTATGCAGACGACATTGCATTTTTCGTTGCAGACAGTGACATTTATTCTTTGCATCAAAAATTGCAAAAGTACATGTATTCTCTTGAAATTTGGCTGCATTCAATTTCATTGTCTCTAAACATCAGTAAAAGTGCGCTCCTGGTGTTCCCTATAGCAGATTCTATTCAAATTTCAGTACTTTATAATCAGGAACCGATTCCACAAGTAGAGTCTATCAAATATTTGGGCATTATTTATAACGAGAAACTTAACTGGAGCCCTCACATAGACTATATCGTGGCAAAGGCACAACGAGCTTCAGGTTTATTGCGAAGGTTGAGCAACAGAAAATATGGGTTACGTAGACACACCTTATTAATGATATATAAAATGTACATGCGCCCAATACTCGAATTTGGGTGTATATTATTTTCGGGTGGCCCTACGTACAAAATTAAACCGTTAGTTCTATTAGAGCGAGAAGCGTTACGGTTGTGTTTGCGACTCCCCAGGTATGTCGCTATTAATGTACTATATCAGGAAGCTCGCATACCAACTATTCTTTGCCGATTCCGTATCTTAACAGTACAAACATACTTGAAATTTTATGGCTTATCAGCGAGACGGTCTGCATATGCCTTTATTAGTGACCCCGACGCCTTCTTCCTCGCTCACTGGCCACGCTTTCGTACTCCCCAGATTATTTTTGTACAAAAGAAACTTGAAAGCATAAAGGTGGATATCAGATCGGTAATTGGAACCAAAGCATTAAATCACAATATTACGATAGAATGTGATGAAATTTTTCCCCCACTATCTAAGTTTCAATCTTCGAGTTACTTAAATGACAGGTTAGAAGACTACATAGCTCATGCGGAAATAAAGAACATAATAGCCACAGACGCTTCTGTGAATAAAGAAAAGGCAGCAGTAGGAATCGTCTCAGATTACCTCGGTTGGTCATTCTCGGTAAGACTACCAGACTTCACTCCGGTTTTCGAAGCTGAGCTCCTGGCTATTATTTTAGCGCTACGAAAACTTCCTTCAAACGAAGAGAGTGCAATGATAATTACTGATTCTCTTTCGCTGTGTACTACTCTCACAGCTTCAGAACAATCAAGAGCTCTAGCGACATTACAAACATTAGTTCCACCTCATGTGAAGTTCCTGAAGTTAGTCTGGGTCCCGGGACACTGTGGCATACGGTTGAATGAAATAGCCGATTCACTATCTCGAGCCACACTTGATGGCCCTGTGATCTCGGTACTACCAGAATCGGAACACATAGTGTCGATCAGATATAGAAAATGGGCTATTTATACGGATATTATGGAAAATATTACTAAACATACGGACTATCAGCACCTAACATACCCCTGGAAACCTCAGTGGAGTCAATCTAAAAAGTTAGAAGTTATTTTAACCAAATTTCGATGCCGTGTCCCTCCATTAAACTTTTACTTGCACAGAGCTGGTCTGGCGATATCCCCCCTGTGTCCATTCTGTGAAGAAACGGAAACAATAGAGCATTACTTTATAACATGTAAAAACTATTCATTAATTAGGAAAAGACTTTTAATTGTTCCTTTTCAAGCAGTAGGTTTAAATTTAACTGCAGATAATGTTCTAAGTTTCGGTGCCTTTAGCTTGGGACATTGCCACAGGAGCGTATTCGATGCTGTATGCAATTTCATTCGAGAATCAAAGCGCATGTCATAATAATGCCTGCTTAAATATATTTCTGACGACACTTGTCTAATTTTGAATGAAATTTGCATATTCATTTGATTGTGACCGGGTGAGATAAGCTCGATTGTCTGGTCTACTCAAAATTTCTGTCTTCCACTGTAGTATTACCTCACCTTTTCTCTTCTTGATTCAATCTTTAATTATTTGTTTGGTTTAATATTCCTTTTTAGTTAATTATTATTTTCTATTACATCATTAGTTTTTTGATTAAGGATAAACCTTTTAATATATATCATTTAGGATACTTCTAGATTTCATGGCCAATCCCCCATAGTGGGTATGTGCCAGTGCGAAGGGGCAACAACAACAACAACAACAACAGTGCGCCAGGCATTGTGATCGCGTGTAATCGTTTTAAATATCTGTAAATATACGTTTTCTTGTAAGATTATTGGTGGAGGTGCTGGGTACGCCTACCTGGCTTTTTCGGCAAACCAACACGGAACTTCGGAGCGGTCGCCACCTTCATTTTTCTGCAATGGCTCAACAGGCCCACCCACAAGAGCAACAGCAGCCGCAGCTGCAGCAGCAGCAGCAGCAGCACCAGCACCAGCACCAGCACCAGCACCAGCACCAGCAGCACCAGCACCAGCACCAGCAGCTGCCTCCTCTGATTCTCCTGCCTCCACGAGACCCCGGAACCTTCTCGGGCACAGGCAAGGACAAGGTGAATGTTGAAGATTGGGTCGCTTTGTACGAGCGCGTGAGCGAATACTATAGGTGGGACCCTACGTTGATGCTGGCCAACGTTGTATTTTACTTGCGGGATACGGCGCTCACCTGGTATGAGACGCATGAGTCGGAGTTGACCAGCTGGGACGTTTGCAAACTGAAGCTTCTCGAGTTATTCAGCAGGCCATTTGGGCGACAGCAGGCCGCGAGGAAAGACCTGGAATGTCGCGTGCAGACATCGACAGAATCGTATGTATCTTACATACAGGACGTATTGGGCCTCTGTCGAAAGGTGGACGAGAACATGAGCGAAACTGACAAAATCGCTCACATATTGAAGGGAATTGCCGATGACGCGTTCAATCTGTTGATCGTTAAAGATTGCGCCACCGTCGACGCGGTTGTGAAGGAGTGTCAGCGCTTCGAGCACGCCAAGAACCGTCGCATAACCCGCCAGTTTGCGCGTCTGCCTAATACTGCAGCCACTTCGACCTGTGAAGACAGCCCCAAGTTCACGCAAGCTACATCGTCCGAAAATGTCACCCGAATCGTTCGTCGCGAACTCGAAGCAATGGCTCCTGCAGCCATCGCCTCTGACGGTCCTCAAGACAACGCATCCACCGTCTCCCTCATCCAAGCCGTCGTTCGCCAAGAAATAGCAAATCTCGGCATCACACCTGTTTGCGCTGTTCGCACCACCGAGAGCTCGGCTTCTGTTAACCAGATTCCGGTGTACCCTTCACGCTACCCTTCCCGCTACCGGAACCCTGCTGAATGGAGAACGTCGGATGATAGACCAATCTGCTTTCACTGCTCTCGCGCCGGCCATATTGCACGCTACTGTCGCAATCGTTGGTCATCCAATTCATCTTGGAACACTGGGACATGGCGTCGCTTTGAAGGCAGTTCTCGCCGCTTTTCTACTCCGTACGATCCACAGCCTGCTCCTACTAACGTTCAGGGCCGAAGGTTCAGCCGGTCGCCATCACCCCAAGGCCGCCGATCTCTCTCGCCGATGATTTCTCGATCCAGGTCCCCTGCACGACCTGGGCCCTCAACCTCGGGAAACTAGACCATGCAGCTCCCGGAGGTGACGCTGCATTAACGACCCATTCTGCAAATCCTCTGTTGACGATTCCTACACGCCGCAATATTTTGGACCTTTTGGTGGATGACGTTACCGTTACAGCCCTGATAGACACTGGTGCACAAATTTCAGTCATGAGCGCTGCTCTCTGTACTAAACTGCGAAAAGTGATCACGCCTCCTATTAAGTGTGCAGTAATGCTTGCCGATGGGAGCACATCTGCCGTTCTCGGCATGTGTACCTCTCGCGTATGTATTGCTGGGCGCCAGACCGTCGTATTGTTCACCGTGCTCGAGCAGTGCCCACATGACGTGATTCTTGGCCTCGACTTTCTCTCTGCGCACTCCGCCCTTATCGACTGCTCGACAGGTCTTCTTCAGTTGGAACTGCCTTTTGACGCCGCTGTTGCCCATGACGCTCAAAGTCGCCTTTGTGCCACCGAGTTCCTGCATCTTCCGCCGCAAGCCGCGACTTACGTGCAGCTCGTGTGTGATCCGCCTGTGCGCGATGGTGAATATGTCGTTTCACCTATTACCGACGTTGTGCTAAAGCACTCCATTGCTGTCCCGCACACCGTGGTGAGAGTATGCCACAATCAGACCCATCTGTCTCTTTTGAACTTTGGTTTCTCCACGCATGTGCTGCCTGCTGGTATTAAACTAGGCGTCATGTCGTGGCTGCAAGAGTGTGATATTTCTGAACTGTCGGCTCAGCAACCTACTCCGCATGTCAACTTGCTCACTGCGCCCAACCTGTCAAGCATTGACATTGCCAAAATGATAGCGCCAGATCTTTCGCCCTCCGAAGCACAAGACCTCCACCGTCTGTTGACATCCTATGCGGACATATTCGATCTTGACAACCGCCCTTTAGGCCAGACATCAGTTGTGACCCATCACATCAACACCGGCGATGCCAACCCAATTCATCGCCGCCCTTACCGCGTCTCCGCCGCCGAACGCTCTGTCATCCAGAAAGAGGTCGAGAAAATGCTCGCCAAAGGCGTCGTCGAACACTCATCTAGTCCGTGGGCATCCCCGGTAGTGCTTGTCAAGAAGAAGGACAACACATGGCGGTTTTGCGTCGACTATAGACATCTCAACAAGGTCACTAAGAAGGACGTTTACCCTTTACCAAGAATAGATGACGCCCTTGACTGCCTTCATGGCGCAAAGTTTTTCTCGTCCATTGACCTTCGATCTGGTTATTGGCAGATCGCTGTTGACCCACGGGACCGAGAAAAAACAGCATTTGTAACCCCCGATGGGTTATATCAATTTAAAGTAATGCCGTTTGGGCTTTGTAATGCGCCGGCCACCTTTGAGCGCATGATGGACTCCCTTCTGCGCGGCTTCAAATGGTCCACTTGCTTATGCTACTTGGATGATATAATTGTTTTTTCACCGACGTTCGCAAGCCATCTAGAGCGACTGTCCAGTATTCTCCAAGTATTTCGCAACGCTGGTCTCCAGCTGAACTCTTCCAAATGCCGTTTCGGCCGTCGCGAAATAACTGTACTTGGTCACCTCGTTAACGCATCTGGGGTACAGCCCGATCCGGACAAAATTCGCGCATTGACTCAATTTCCCGTGCCCTCTTCTCATAAGGATGTCCGGAGCTTCCTTGGTTTGTGCTCCTATTTTCGCCGCTTCATCCGAAATTTCGCCGATATTGCGCGGCCTCTCACCGAGCTTCTTAAAAAAGACGTCCCATTTACTTGGAATTCGCCTCAGAGTGCTGCATTTTCGGCGCTCATTGCAGCCCTCACGACTACGCCAATATTAGCCCACTTCGATCAGACTGCCCCGACAGAACTTCGTACGGACGCGAGTGGCCACGGAATTGGTGCTGTTTTAGCTCAGCGTCAGCATGGACGTGACTGTGTCATCGCCTACGCCAGCCGCCTTTTATCCCCTGCCGAGAGGAATTATTCAATCACCGAAAGAGAGTGTCTTGCTCTTGTTTGGGCTGTCGCTAAATTTCGCCCGTACCTCTTCGGCCGCAGTTTTACTGTTGTAACTGATCACCATGCACCCTGCTGGCTTTCCTCGCTAAAGGATCCCACGGGACGTCTCGGTCGTTGGTCTCTACGCCTCCAAGAATACACCTTCTCGGTCGTGTATAAATCTGATCACCTCCATCAAGACGCCGACTGCCTGTCACGGTATCCAGTGGATCCACCAGACGCCACAGAGAGAGCTACGGAGGCTTGCGTCTTATCAATATCAGACTTTCTTGATATCGCTTCTGAGCAACGCCGCGACCCGGATTTACTTCCCATCATAGAAAGCCTGAGTTCCGCTACTCCACCCACTTCTCTGAACTTGTATTTCCTTCATGAAGGAGTTCTCTACCGCCACAACATGCGCCCTAACGGCCCTGACCGCCTTCTCGTCGTGCCTTCCCATTTGCGTGTAGATGTTCTCCGACAGCTTCACGATGAACCTGCCGCTGGTCACCTGGGAGTCACTCGCACTTATGATCGCGTCCGGCGCCGTTTTTTCTGGCCACGCCTATATCGCTCGGTGCAAAAGTATGTTGCCAGCTGCGACCTTTGTCAACGTCGAAAACGACCAACATCGCTTCCAGCTGGCCTTCTTAACCCTATTGAGATCCCTGCTGAACCATTCTACCGCGTAGGGCTCGACCTTCTCGGGCCATTTCCCACTTCTGCATCCGGGAACAAATGGGTTGCCGTGGCGACCGACTACGCGACACGTTATGCGATCACCCGCGCTCTTCCAACCAGCTGCGCTACCGATGTCGCCGACTTTCTGCTACATGACATCATATTGCATCACGGCGCTCCTCGACAGCTCGTTACTGACCAAGGCCGATACTTTTTATCTCGCGTCGTCCAGGATATCGTACGTTCCTGTTCCACGAACCACAAGTTCACAACGGCATACCATCCACAAACTAATGGACTTACAGAGCGCCTGAATCGCACTATCACGGACATGTTGTCAATGTATGTTTCTCCAGACCACCGTGACTGGGACGCAACGTTACCCTACGTCACCTTCGCTTACAACTCCTCCAGACATGACACTGCAGGCTATTCCCCGTTCTACCTTCTTTATGGACGGGAACCCTCTCTGCCTCTTGATGCACTCCTTCCCGCTGGTTCAAGCTCCCCTGTCACATACGTCCGCGATGCCTTAGAGCGAGCCGACGCAGCACGACAGATTGCCCGAGAACGACTCATGCTTTCTCAAGCCTCTCAGAAAGATCGATACGATCGTCACCACCGTGAAGTTTCGTATGCACCAGGTTCTCTCGTACTCTTGTGGACCCCATGTCGTCACATCGGCCTCTCCGAAAAACTTTTATTTCGCTATGACGGACCATACAAAGTCCTTCGCAAGATCAGCAACCTCACCTACGAGATACAGCGAGTCGTCGACGAAGCGCACTCAATGCCACCACCATCCACTGTTGTGCACGTCGTAAGACTGAAGCCTTATGTGTCACCCAACACTCCCCTTTCGTGACAAGCGCCGGGTCGGCGCTTTAACGCCGCGGGGTAGTGCCACAAGGCAGTAGTGGGATTGGGCATAAAGCGGTAGAGGGTCCCTGGCTAAAAGGGAAGACTACGAAGTGGATAGAGACTGGTTCCAGCCCGCCAGTGCGCCAGGCATTGTGATCGCGTGTAATCGTTTTAAATATCTGTAAATATACGTTTTCTTGTAAGATTATATATATATATATATATATATATATATATATATATATATATATATATATATATATATATATATATATATATATATATATATATATATATATATATATAATTGCAGTAATGATTGCCCGCCAGCAATGGGACATCGTTTCATCCACTGTCAAGCTGCTGTCGCAACCTTAACCTTGAAAGAACAGTCCGGATTTGCTTACCACGAAAAGTGACAATCTATTTCACTTTAATTATACGACTTTATGGGGACCGTGCGATATGCAGTCCATTTTCCGCGTGGGTATTGTCTATCTCTATGTCTAACGCAAATCCCGCATTGAAAAAC
This sequence comes from Rhipicephalus microplus, assembly GCF_013339725.1. Lineage (NCBI taxonomy): Eukaryota > Metazoa > Arthropoda > Arachnida > Ixodida > Ixodidae > Rhipicephalus > Rhipicephalus microplus. The sequence goes on along the minus strand of NC_051171.1, from coordinate 116,306,889 downwards.
TGTTATATGGAGCCGACGAATGATTAGAAATTCGTACGGAATTATTAAATATGTGTGTACTTGTGCTTCGTATAAGCTGCCCTACCATGTATTAAATAGGTACAGTGGAGAATGTGCAGTGGTTGTCACTGTTGTAGCCCATGTTAACAGCGTTCATTCTCACCATTGTCACTGCAAAACTGTTTTAAGGCGCACGCGTTTCTGCTGAAAAGATTGCAGGCTACCAATGCTTTCACACATTTGTGGGCCTGGGCGCATCATCGTGATCGTTGTGTTTTCTTAATTGGCAATAATGCTATTGTTGGGGCTGCATCCCCAGCCCCCCCCCTTTTTTTTGCGCGCGTCTATTTCTTTCTTCGCTTTCTTTCCCATCTTTCTTACCCATTCCCCTTCCCTTAGTGCAGGGTAGCAAACTGGATGCTCCATTTTTCGGTTAACCTCCCTGCCTTTCCCTCATTTTATTCTCTCTCTCTCTCTTGGGGCTGCATGTCCCCAAAGCACGGTATGTTTATGAAGGACGCCTTAGTTGGTTGCGGATATTTCGACCTCCCGGTATTCTTAAATTAAAGCGTGCATCTGAATCCAACCAGACGAGCTTTTAGCAATACGCCTCGTTTGAAACATGGCCCCGGCGCTCGAGATTTAATACCACGACCTTCCAGTCAGGTATCAGGCCCCATAACCTCTAAAGCTCTTCGGTGTTTTCTCGCGAAAATGGCTAGCTTCCACTACACAGCGAAACACTGCGTGAGTTGCAAATCGATACGTATATGAGTACATGAAATGGATCCAATGAGAATTCAGATACAATAAAACAAAAAATACATAAGAGAGGTTAATTGCCCTAATTCCAGTTCGCCACGGTGCAGAAGTGGATTTGTTGCTCGGCTGGTGAGTCTAAGGTTCCGGGTTTGATCTGAATCGTGGTGGTCGCCTTTCGACCGAGACGAAATAGAGGCCTGTGACTGTGAGATGTCAGTGAACGCTAAAAAACACCAGACGTCCTACATTAAGGGAGCCGTCCACCGCGATGTCTTTCGTAACCACATCGTGGTTCTGGGGTGTAAAACTCGGGATACTATTTATTCTATTATCAGGACACGACGACGCGAATGTAAATAAACTAAAGTGGAAGAAAAAAACAAGTTTTTTAGCCTCAAGGGGTACCTCTCTGCATTGGGAATTCTGTGGTATGCATTAGAACTCAGAAGACGTGAATTCACATAATACGCACCTTCGCAAAACATGTTCTCGAAGAGCATCCAGAAGTGCTGGCTCCAGATTTCAAGAACAGAAGCCCTTTCTCGACGCATCTTCTGCGCAATGGTGGCCAAGGAAGCCATAACTATGCTGAGAAAAACTAAGAAGAAGAGAAGGAGCGCCCACACCTGCGAGGCAGGAAGCACAGACAAGGAGACATTAAGCTGGCTCTTTGTTAAACGATGAGCTCTCAATAGTACATGCAGTGTCATATAAAAGACAATATGGTGTCTGCGCCATTGATTATGGTGGCGCAGCTACTGGAAACCATTCTTAAAATATGACCTTAAAATAGTTTTTCGTTTCGCCTAGTCGTATACAGATTTATCTGTAAAAAAATTACATGCACAAATGCGATTAGCTCAACACTTTCGCTGCACATTTAGCGTGGGCAAGTCAGTCTAACTGCACAACAAATATTCTTCATGTCTACTAGAGAATACCCGAAGTCAACCAACGCACGATTCACCTCGAATAACACTGAAACAACTTATGGATTTGACGCTAAAGGGCTTGCTGATTCAGCGTGAGGCAGCTTAGGTCGTAGCCGGAATGTATTCACATTTAAACGATAGCTGTACTGGTGCCCACGAAATTTATGCTTGCTGAAGGCGTTTTTTTTACCATCGCCGTCTCAACTTATTGGCACGCATGCGAGACAAGGTGTGATGAACCTAGGACCTAAATGTGTTCAAACAGACGCAGTCCAAAAAACAAACCCAAATTAAAAAGCAGAGAACTCTTTCAGAACTTTCCCGACCAGTTCTGATATAATATGACTGTAGACAAAAAGATTGCTTTCAGATGAAAAGATTTTTTCTAAGCACCAAAGTTTTTTGTGCCAGGTTCTACGATGAACGTGACGCATTTGTGACACGGACATGATTATGGTTATAGTGCGAGAACAGATCGAAGACACAGGGACAAGAAAGACACGAAGGGCACGAGTGCTCGCTCGTGTCCTTTGTGTCCTTCTTGTCTCTGTGTCGTCATTCTGTCCTCGCGCTATAACTATCGTCATGCCATACCAACTAGCCCAAGCTGCCATACGGATATGGCATTGTAAAATATGACCTGAGAGAGAGAGAGAAAGAGGAAAGTAAAGGAAGGGAGGAAGGTCAACCAGGTTAAGCCCGGTTGGCTACCCTACACAGGGAAGGGTTAAAGAGGGGGAAAAGAATAGACAAGGAAAGAGAGTTAAAGTAGTACACTAGGACGCACAGCAGCATGCACCGCGCATGCTAAGAGTAATAAAACTGTGAATTGTCAGAGAGTACGGATTGACTTCGACTGTCTTGCGTGAAGTACACTGCAATCTATGATGTTAAAGAAGACTTCCAAGGACTGGCTTCAAGGTGCCCAGAACTTGCTGTGCGCTTCGAGCTCATTGTGTTGTCAATCCAATGAGGAGTGTGTGTCTTGTGTTTATCAATGACCTCAACACAACGATGACACGTAGGTCTTCATCGTGGAGATCCTCAGTCGAATCTTGTGTCGTCTCTCTGTCGGCGTGCCGAGGTGGTAAGAAAGGCTACTAGACATCCCCCACTCCATCTGCGCCTTTTGGGCTATCCGAATGTAGGGTTTTTTGCTAAGTCTTGAAGTCCCGTCGAGGCTTTGCCGAGCAGACCAGACCCTGTTATGTAGGCTGTGGTTGGGCGTTGCGTTTACCAACGCCTACGCTTTCCGCATTGGGATGGCCGACACCGCAGCCTGTGGCCATTGTGGCAAAGAGGAAACAATCCAACATATTCTTTGTGACTGCCTAGCGTATAGTAAACAACGACTATGCCTTCGCAAGGAACTCTACAAATTAGATGATCAACCTCTGTCGGAGCAGGAAATTCTGCAGTATCGTGAGGATGCGACTTCACAAAAGAGGGCCCTGAAAGCGCTACTAGGCTTTTTGCGATCAACCGGCCTTACTGAACGGTTGTAGCTAGGACGCCCTTCCTGTGTGTGTTTTTATTTCTTTTATGAGTGCACGTGCGTTTTTTTTTTCTCTATCTACCCCCTCTTTCTTGCCCCAACTTCCCCGCCCCCAGCGCTGGGTAGCAAAGCAGATGCCAATATCTGGTTAACCTTCCGGCCTTTCCTTTCTCACTCTCTCTCTTTCTCTCTTTCTTGGTTGGGGTGATGAGGGAGACGGTGGAGGAGGCAGTGGTGGTAGACGTCGGGAAAAAGAAGCTCAGTGGTGCGCCTTATTATGTGATCGTCCCGATAGGGCCGCGATATTCCTGGACCTTCGTCGGGGTCGGGAACATTGTTTTCGCTTGCTTACAGCATCAGCGGCTTCCTTGTGTGTTGAGCCATTCCTTAACAACACATTCATAAACTAACAGACGGCATAGCAGAAACGGGAATAAAAAGTTCCATCGCTGGGCGTCCAACGTACGACCTATCTCTCGGTAGCGGCCGGCGCGACTCACCCACAGAGCCCACGTTATACAGCTTGCTAACAGCAAGCCATTTTTATGCACTCTTTGCCATTGGTGGTACTCAAAGCGAGGTAGCACGAAGGTGACGAGTAGGGCGTGCTCTAAAGGTCGCCATCGCCCGTGCCGTTGCAATGCGCACGCGCCTCCACAGAGCGCGGTCAATCACGCGCATGCTTATCCCGTCGTTTATTCGGGCGTTTTGTACGTCTCGTGCTTCTACTGCAAGTTTACTCTGAAATTGCAGTGATTAAAAAGTACACGAATGTCAAATTCACTCTTGCAGCACAAAATGAGGGCGCTGCTCACACGCGAAGTAAAAATTGCGGCAGTTCGAAGTGATCGTCTCGTGTATATACTTGGGCGTTTGTTTCGTGCGTATTTTTTTTTTGTTTGGAAAGCGTCCTTCAAGCATCGAGCTGTGAAAGTTGTTCGTCCAGGCTCGTGCTGTCTCTGCTCATTTCGTGCGTCCTCTCTGATTGAGCTGTGCGCTGCTGGTTTTGAGTTATTCACCGTTCTTCTCACATTGTTGTGGAGCATTTCATGCTACACCCTTGTGGCGAAACAAAGCACAATAAACTCTCAATTACCCATGTAGAGACACATTACACTTTCGTGTAATATCAATTCCTACGACAGTAGATCTAGCCTGTTTTTTTTTTTATCAAAATGAACCATGAGCATGGGGCGCACACGATAGGCGTGTTCACTCCCTACATGATTTCATAAAAACTTGTTTTTAGCCCCGAAAAAGACTTTCTGCGAAAAACAAGAATATTATAATACATTTAAAAAAATACACTTCCCAGAATGCAGAGGAGAAAAGGGGCATTGCTATTCCTTGCCATGTGGCATCAAGGCAGCGTACGCCAAGTGCATGCACGATTAAAAGTGATATCGTACGTTCATGCAATTGGATGTCAAAACAGACTACACCCTTCCCCCCTTTCTTTGCATAAAAAAACTAAACTGAAGTCACTTTCTAAGAAGAATCACTGCAACAACTTACTTGGAGATCGAAAGTAAGCAGGTAGCCGGCCATGTTTGTTTCACGTGTTTTATTCCGCCCAGCCAAAATGTCGACAGGTATTATCGTAACAACCGGTGTTGGGTCTGCCAAAACGTCGCGGTCGGCAGCTCTGGCAACGGTGGGCAGCGTTATGTCGATGACCTGGAGAAAAGCACAGTGCTAGGTAAAGCTCGTTGTTGGGCGTTTTGATGCCTGTGCGTATGCCTGCAATGAATAAATAAACCTGCTAAGGAAACGGCCAACACTGATGTAAGTTCCTTCGTTTAAACACAATATATGATGTATAACCGGATTATAATTTGGCAGCGACAAGATTGTTCCCCGAGAAACTAACTTTCGTTCAGATGGACAGACAGTTAATTTTAATCTAATTCTTGTTCCTTCAAAGCAATATTGGCCTTTTTAAAGACACTGAGTAAGCTACATTTGGATTTATAAGCAGACCTGGCGAAGCATGTCTGCTGCTGTCAGCCAGAAAATCTGGTTTTTTTTTACTCCATCAATCAACCTTCATCTACCTATACCATACCTAATACGCCCCAGTTACACACCAAAAATAAACTACCCTACTTTTTACTTAGCTTTACTGCCTGTTCATCTCACTAGGTTGTGTCTAAAAAACGAGCCTTTCATACATTCTTCTTGTTTTTTTATGACGTCAGTGATCATTTTCTGGTTGTGCTAATGTAATCCAACATCACTTCGGTTCATGCGCCAGCTGTACAGAATATCTTTCGAGAAATGCCACGATCTCTACCCTGTGTTGCGACTGGGGGAATCAGTCGGGGACCGGAGCCATCTAAGTTTCAGGGCGAAGACGAGCAGAGGAGCCGGAACTGGTAACAGGGACGTTGTTTATTTACAGTATTCACACGTTCAGGGTAGCGTGATGCTACGTGAAAAATGTAGCATTTTTTTCAAACGTCTTCCACTAGCAGTTCAAAGCTTGTCTCTTCCCAGGATTCCCCGCCGGAGCGAAAAATGGGTCCAGGACACTCCAATGAAATTTTCGTCTTCATCTCCGCCCCCGAATAGGGCAAGTCAAATAACGCCTCCTTCTCAACCTAGGAATGAGGGAAGAGGCAGGCCCGGTTTGTGCTACGGCGAAGGAGAAGCGTGGCACCAAACACAATGTGAACATACGGCATGACACCACACAATGTTTGTAGCCGATTTTAGACGCCCCAGGGAGCGCTGCAACTTAAGAACGAACTGGGGTAGGTGTAACCGAAACCATCTCACGCGTCTAAATGGCGCCAAGATGTGGTTGCCGATCGCAACATCACCTTCTTCTTGCAGTGTTCATCCCAAGTCAGTCGAGTCTGGTCCCTTCTAAAAAGAAAAACCCTTTTTGTGAAAGAAAAAGTAGAAATTCACCCGTTTGTAGTGTAACGCTATAAGGTTCCTAACCCTTCTACATTGAAAGTTTCGGGAAACTCAATGGAGATAACCAGTGTCCACGTACTTTTAGTGAGCCAATTGTTCGCTACCGCATTGCCAAGTGCTAGATTCCAGGTTACCTAATGATAGTATCTGACAAACAATCATGCCAAGGAAAGTATAGGGGACGTTATTGGAAGTACTTGTAATGTAAATGTGAAGAAAGAAACGTGGGTGAAAAGATGACTTGCCGTGCGAAGGTACCGAACCTGTGATCTTCGAATAACGCGTCCGATGCTCTACCAAATGAGCTACCATAGTGGCCGTCCCACTGTAAAGTGGGAGGAGGTTATGGCCACCGTCACTTAAACAACTTTTCCTTCTGAGTAATCCACGTGATTTTTCTACTAGCTATTACTAGCAAATATTTGTACTTCCATTACCAGTGATCTCTACAGCTTGTGCCATTCCGCAAATCTGATTTGCCTGAAAAGCTCCTCGTACGAAACTGGCATGGCTTACATCATTCTGGAGATCAGCCATTATTCCCGGAGTCCAGGTACCGTTAGGGAACGGCGTTCCGAAAGTCATTGCAGAGGCCATCTTGTACTTGTATCTGCGTCGTGTACGAAAAATAAAATGCAAGAAAATGATTTTGCAGCAGCAACTTACGATTTTTTCTTCAACCATTTAACAGCGAAGCTCTCAAAGCTGAAGGTGAAACATTCCGCCCCCCCCCCCAAACTCTTCGTGCCGTTGGCTAAGCTACGGCGTTCTTTCTTTCTTGTATTGATTTTTGAAACGCGAAGCATTTCTTTGCATACGGCAAGTATTGTGAGCGTCTGTTTACGTATCTGTCTAACAAGAATTTTGAAAGAGCGCCAACATCGTCTTAATCTGTAAGAAAGGTGACGTCAAGGACTTGAAAAATTACAGACTGATCACCTTACTCTCCGTTCTTTACAGTTATATACAAAAGTAATATCTAATAGAACTAACACAACATTAAAGTTCAGTCCACCAAAGAACCAAGCAATATTTCGTACAGGCTACTCCACAATATACCATATTCATACTATCAATCAGGTAATAGAGAAATCCGTTAAATAGAACCAACCCATATACATAGCCTTCATATATTATACGAGAAGGCGTTTGAATTAGTCTAGACATCAGCTGCAATGCAGGCACTACGGAATAGAGGCATCAATGAACCCTGCCTTAACATACTGGAAGAAATCTACAGGATCGACAGCCATCATAGTTCTCCATAAAAAAAAAAAGCGAGAGAATCCCAATAAAGAAGAGTGTAAGGCAGGGAAACACAATCTCTCCAATGCTATTCACGGTGTGTTTACAGGAGGTTTTCAGGGCTTTCAATCGGGAAGATTTAGGAATAAGAGTTAAGTGAGAGTATCCACGTAACCTGTGATTTGCTGATCGCATTGCCTTGACGAGTAACTCGGGGGACGAATCGCGGCTCATGATTGATGTGGACACGGAAAGTGGAAGAGTGGGTCTGAAAATGATATGCACTAAACTAAAGTAATGTGCAACAACCTCGGCGGAAAACAGCGCTTAGCGATAGGTGGAGACACGCTGGAAGTTGTAAAGGACTATGTATACTTCGGACGGGCAGTAACCGCGGAGCTCAACCATGAGAGTAAACCTAGAAGGTTAAGGATGAGGTGGATCACATTCGTCAATACATTCTCAAATCATTAATGATAATCTGCCACTAACTTTCAAGAGGAAGGTATATAGCAGCTGCATCTTGCTGGTACTTACCTACGGAGCGAAAACCTGGTGGCTTACAAAGAGGGTTGAGCTTAAATTGAGGATGACGCAGCAAACGATGGAAGGGAAAATGATAGTGAATATTTATTAGACAAGAAAAGATCAGAGTGGGTTAGGAAGCTAACCGTGGTTAAGAATATTATAGTGGAAATCAAGAAGAAATAGACTTGCGCCGTAGCATGTAGACATGTAGGTAGCATAACCACTGGCACTTCAGGGTATCTGACTGGATTTCCAGAGAAGGCAAACGCACGAATGGGAGACAGAAAGTTAGGTGGGCCGATGAGATTAAACAGACGCCATCAGAGCGGCGCCTTGTCACTCGTCTCACAACACGCCCTTGAAACAGAGGACACGCTCAGTGTACCGGAGCTTGGAGGTATGAACTTTTTTAGAGCCTCTACCGAAAAAATGCCCCCACCTCTTTGAAGGGAATCGTGAGGAAACGCGAATGCATTTCTTGCGCTCAGAGAGGTGTACCATTGCCTCAGACATTCACCTTCGCCGACTTCTGCCATCGCCTTGAGAGGCGCCCAGCCAGCGAACGGTCGAAAGTGAGAAGTGAGGGGACGGGAGAGTGGGGCGCCAACGTTCTCGGCTCAGCATTGACATTTCGTAGCGGCGTCTCGAGCACACATTTCCGGATGTTCTTGAGAGGCGCCCAGCCAGCGAATGGTCGAGAGTGAGGCGCGATCAGATGGTAGAGTGGGGCGCAGGGAGGAGAGAGAGCAAACGGTGAGAAAAGGTGCGGCGAAGCACTGCACCTACCTACTCCTACACTCTCTCGCACAATATGCTCCAGTTGCTAGGGGGACAATAAGTGCGTGCGCCTTCAGCTTTTCCTATGGGAGAGAAAGTAAGAACGAAGAGATAACACCTGCCTGCGCGCGGACACCACCGCGGACAACGCCGGATGCCTGACAGAGCCCGACTAAGGAATGCATTCGCAGTTTAAAGTTTGCAAGTGTAATGTGGTAGCAGAAAGCACAACACCGAGTTGATTGCCTGAGAGAGGACTCTTTTTTCCCGCGCTTTTCAGGCACAGTGAAGCCACAACACTGGAACTTGTTTGCGCTCATCTGTACCTGTGAGTACGTTTCGTGCGTCGTTATTTATCGAGCCGTGTCTTACGTGTCGAGCTGACAACGTCCTTAGTCGCTCTCGTTCTGTGTGTGTTGTCTTCGAGGGCCATTTGTGTGTGACCAGTGCGCTGCACGTTTCTATCTGCTTGCCATTCTTCACGTGACCTTTCAATTTTTTGCTATCGCATTCATTGCTTAGTCCTTGCGGTGAAACGAACTTTTCTGTGATTCCGTCTTTACTGCCTTTACTTTTTGCTCTATATCTAAAACACCTTCAGCTTTTTCCCGCAACGTCATTGTGCACGGCGCTCAATACCTGTGGTGATGCCAAGCATTACCTCTTTGTGCGCACTGAAATCGAGAAAGCAATATATTTTTGAGCTGCTTCAACATTTGTGCTCACCAAACGCCAGTGTAAATGATGTCGGGTTTCTGCGTAGTCACTGGACATTTAGAAAGGAAGTATCGCGACTACTTTTTAAGCTTTACAGACCTCACATGTTACTGGTGATGGGCGTCGTTTATGTTGGGGTGTAATGCGGTGGCATGACGATCAGGCACTACACTGTATGTGGGAAAGTTCATGGGCCACTGGCATGTCCCTTGTAGGGCCGCGCTGTGCGTGAGTGTGAAAATGGGTGGGCTAATTGCCTGAATCTCTTCCAAAGCTAGCTCTGCCGGCAACCTACAACATCCTCATAATATTCACGAATGCTAGACCACTCGATCAACAACTCATGATTTCCATAATTGTATGAAACGTTATCATAGTAGCACGTGTTTCGTACGTGCTATAAAAATGCTCCGAAAATAAGCAACGTTGAAGACCCTGTAGGCCGAAAAAAAAATTAAATTGGCGACCACTTGGAACAACCGGGAGTGATCAAAATAAGTATTTCTCAGTGTTGTCGCTGCCAAGAGGCTCCCCTGGCGGGCATTGTATTTTGTGCCATGCACGTGAATATCATCACGAAGCAGTGGTAGTGTGTGTAGAAAGCTCGGCAAGTATTTATATGACCAAGTAATACAGTACTTACGTGCAGTTAAGAACTTCTTGCAAGGCAGAGAAAAAGACTTGCGTAATTCCTTCTACATGAATTTCTCGGTTTTTGAACTTGATGTCAGCAACAACAGGTATCTGAAAAAAATGTAGGAAAACTTGAGCATGCAGCATACTGTTGTTGGAAAGAGGTTACTGCATTAGCCGGAAAGAAGTCGCGTGCTTGCGGTACGTGCTTTCGCAGTGATGATTATGCGAACTTGTCAGCACTTGCCATACAAAGATGGTGACATTGGAGATCGGTCGTCACTGACCCTCCGCTAGCAAGGCGAAGCAGCATGCATTGCCGTCGCTAGCGTTGCCAACTGACAGCTTTTCTCAATGGCAAGCCTGGCTTTCAAGCTATGCTGGAGAGCTATTCACAACAGACGTCGATTTTCCTTTCAGTAGGTCTGAACTAAGTGTCAAGTCGAGCATATTAGAATGAGATAAGCAATTGCGACTCTCGAGGTTGTCGCTTGTTCTCCGAAAATTAATTTCCCAATACGAAGGCGTCCATGGCATCCGAGCCCTAGGAGCGAAGCAGCGAGGGATGTGGAAATTAACTAAGCAGTTTATAAAGGAAGGTGGAAGTTTCAACTGGCAAGGAATCATTGACCAGAGGGTTAATGTTGTGTAAATTGTGCTGAGACCAGTAATCTCGTGGGGACCTTTTTTTTTTCTCTACTGCTTGTATATAGCGAAAAAGAGGTGCAAAACCAAACACGCCAGCCTTGTCTGTAGAGTGGTCGTATGTATAGAGATACTTTTACTCAACATGCTAAAATAAAATTAAGCCGAGAAGAATGCGCAGTGGAGCTGAGTCTATCCGCCCCTTTTCGGAGTTACAGTTTCACGAACACTGCTAAATATTAGGTCGCTAAAATAAATACGCACTGCGCGAAAGCAAAAGTCAGACTTCCCGTTGCTTCTTCGCATTCGCTGGCGCTCTGCCACTTTGAGACCCTATTGGTCACTTAGGTAGCTTCATTTTTGAATTGCAAGAAAATTGCGTGTTCAAGAATTATTGTAACTTGGTGAACGATCTTAATTATGAGTGCTCATTCTACTTTAAAATGGAGTAAAACGTTTACGTATAGTTCAACGTGGTTAAACCGATCTCGTCGAGCGATACTTCGCATTTGCTTGCTTGGGGAAAAGCAAATAATTCACTTGAACAAACTTGACTTTGTGGCTTTTCTTGATTCAGGCAAGCATGAAACTTTCAGCCTCTAAATTTGGGATTTTTTAACAAGCATCCAGCGTTGAGCTGCAAAGTATCTAATATGCAGCTGCGCGTTGTTTCTGTTCGCCGATATGAATGCTATCACGATCATTTCTTTTTCTTAGAGTGACATGCGTTTCTCTGAATCCCTTTGGTCAGTTCGGCGGCGACACGCTGTGCACCTGGAACGAAGCCCTTCATGAACGCGCTGGTACGACGGAAAGACATAAGCGTTAACTCGTCAGTAAGGTTACTTTTTAATTTCGCGAGCAATGAATGAACAATTGCCTGCGGTGCTGCTGCACCTTGAGACACTGGCGTTACCCTGGCCGAGCTCGAAGATCACATTCACAGAACGAGGCGTGTTGTGAAGAATGTAATTCACAGAATAGAGCTGTAGCTCTTGAACGACCAGTTCAGCATGTTTCTCCGTGCGAGCATACTCTAGGTTTTTCCACAGTCCGGGTGCAGACTATGGAGAAAAACCTTCAGCTTTGAGAAGTTTCCCACGACGAGACTGCTGACTGATTGAATATCTTA